>JBBPRQ010000055.1:0-84342 GCA_038093095.1 Boletus insuetus | reverse complement strand
TTTCTCATTCTCACCTTCGTTCTTACTACCCTCGTTTCCGTCGTCCCCGGTCTCCTGGGACGCACGAGTGGTCAGACCGTGTTGAAATACGTCGAGGAGCGAAGAGAGGGACGTAGAGGCTCGGGCGACGCGGTTCGCGACAGCGTCAGTGGCAGTTGCCTTGCCTGTATTGGTTTTGCGGCGTTTCGCGCGGCGTGGTTTGGTCTATGGGTGCTGAGCCTGTCAGTTGATAGGGTTAGAACGAAAAGAGTACCTCGGTGTACGCTGCGTCGTCGTCGTCGTCGTCGTCCGGCGTCCATGACATGGTCGCCGCTATGTAGTACTGTACGTGGATAGGGCACGCAGGAACCAAGTTACATATTTCGTGACAACTTTAGGCCGCGGCCCGCGATCCTGTTCGGTTCGAGTTGCGACTCGCGGCCGGGCATGCATTACTAGTACATACTCCCAGACTCCCAGAGCTGAGAGCACGACCGCGACCGTGCCTGCTAAAACGCAATACGGTCGCATCAAGCGCCAAGTGAAACCCCTGGTAGGCTGGACATCAAATTCATCAGCCCGGGATGAATCGATGACCCGCGACTGTCCGTGTTACAGTAGGTGCACCTAGTACGGTCACTTGTTTCAATGTTTGATACAACTCCAAGTCGGTATTCAGACGTATGGCCGATATTCGAATAACTCTCGCGTTCTTGCCAGTAACATGTAAGCCCACAAGCTTACCTAGATATCTATAACTACCGCTCGGGATACTGAATTACAAGCATCCAGTATCACTGTCTTTTGGCGTAGCGGTCGGCGGCGTGTGGTCTCGACTGCTTACACTGCAACGTAACCAAGACGACCGAGTCATCTCCGCCAAAACTTGGCTTCATCTCATGATAATTTGGCGGTGTTCGGACGCATTTGTGGAGTGATGGTGAGGCTTTCAAGACTTCGAACGGTGACAGCTCAGATCCCTGGTATCGTGTTCTAATCGTTCAATTTCCAATACACCGTGCCAGTGATGGTGGGACGTGCACCAAAGCAAGTGCGAGATGGATAGGACACTGGGAGGGCACGCGTAATTTGACATTCTGGATCCCGTATACATGGTGCTGATATCGACACAGATACCGTGGGACGTATGCATTCTTTGAATTGTAATGCCACCACATGCACATCGATCGATACCGAGGCAGCTTGTGCGTGATGGATACGATGGAAGGTGGAGCGAGTAATTTGACGTTCGACATGCCTCCCAGTTGCCAGGTACTCCAAGGATAATTAACTGTCTCACCCCATCGGGTCGTTCAGGATCCACCTCGCGATCATCAGAAAACATATACTATGTAAGTGGCCGACGTATGAGCCTGATGGATCATGGGGAACTCACGTTTTAATTCCGATACTCTTTCACACCGACCAATGTCCACCCCAGTAATATGGCAGTTCAAGCCTTCGAAAGCCACCTTCTGGCCGTGGATGGTTCTTGGCGCTTCTGCTCGAGATGCATAAAGCCCTGATGACCGTTTTCGCGTTGTGGTACTTGTTCGTACCCCACGTTCTCTCCATGGTTTCCAAGTTTTCTCCCTCAAAGCAACGTTTATTCGGCGGCAAGACATCGTTGTCTCCACCACCAGATGACATTCCCCTATCCCAGATGGACACAGCCGAGGCGCTCTTGCTGCGAGACCCAATCGATCCAGGTAGGCAAACTTGTAGAGGTTTTTCTAAAGCTTACCGCCGCCAGTGTGCACTTCAACTCGGTCAGACGACAACGCTAATAAACAACGTCGTAATTCCTGGCGCTTTTTCTGTTACTTCCTGCATGTCTTCCTTGTTGCCCTTCATACTGTCCTTCTCGTGATATCCACGTCGAATCACCCAGAACATCGAATCACTCTCCCATTTGACAACGAGGCGTTCACGACTGGATTAAGCGGTGGACTGCAAGCATTTTACGTTGTACGTCACGAGATGACTTTTTGGACACGCTAACTGGTACACTGTCAGCTTTACACGGCTCTACTAGTCTTCGTCACGCAAAGCCTAGTGTTGTCAGTCACCTTTTCTAGTCCAAAGACGGTGACGCAAATCCACGATATATGTGGCGCCTGGAGTGGTCTTGGTGCTGCACTGAGTACTCTCTGGTCACAAACCAAGATCGCCTCGTCGGTATGGTCTGTCGTCCTCGTGACAGTGTACTTTGCCTGCGTCTCGGTACTTCACGTGGCCTCATCAACCATGATGCAACTTCAACCGTTCAATGAAACTGTGACGAGGACAGTCTCAGCGGTGAAAACATGGCCAGGCCCATCTGTTAACCTCAGTGCATTGGATTGGAGTGCGGCTATAGGCACCCTTCCGTTCTTGCAAAATTTGTACGGTAATGCTACTACTACCGGACTGGCTAACAATACTCTGTATGATATTCCGACACAGAGTTTCGTTAATGCCATGGTCAACACAACTATGGTGAACGCACACTGTGGTCTTACAAACCTTTCAGTTGTATCCACTCCGGGGATTGGAGATAGTTTCGGTTACGGGGTCAATGCTTCAATTGCAGATATGGACTTCATCATATATGTTTCAATACCACCATGTAAGATGCTTACTGGCAATAGTGAATACCCCAAGCTGATGCATGATGACAGTATTAAATGAAATTTGGTTTCCACCAATGGTCAGCTTTCCAGTATAAAGTGAATGTTGTAATCAACCAACAGCCCTTCAGTGTGAAGGATACAAACCTGGCTATTTTGGTTCAACCTGCAACTTGAAAAGATTTATAATTTTTATTGTCTCAGCAGCACTAGGAATTGATGATTCAGATGAATCTGCAAATGGCATTGACCCTATCTATTTCAATGGATCTTATATTGATGGTAAGTAATTGCAATAGCTGAGCCTTGACAACTAAATTGTGCTATGTATCATTTAGGTCCTACTACTCCCTGGCAGAATATTTCAACACCCATACACTTTGTAGCATGTACTCTGAATGCAACAACAAGCATGGCTACCCTTGACTCTTCTTCAAGTCAGCCCAAGCTACTCAACCAGGACAAGAATTCAACAGATGTGGCTTGGTCAACTTTTTCACCTGGTGGTGACATAGATCTCACTGTTGCAGTTTGTCAATTCTGCAACACACATGGTTACTTCAATCTGATGAATTTAAATAGATTTCTACTGCAATGCATCTCCAGCAAGGTGTTACTTTGGAATCTGCCTATTGTCTACCCATTGTGTCAATAGAAACCTGGTATCAGATCCATGCCTTTGAAGCGTGTGTCATATATTTCCCCCAAAGTGAATCCTCTGGTTAACAGCCATTTTAGATATGTGAACTCTCTTTTGGGCATGGGCCTATCATTCTGTAATGTAACTAGCTTAGGGCCAACACAATATGCTGGTGGTGCTCCCCTTGCACACTACACTGGTACCCCATCCTTGCTGACAAGGGGTCAGATGGAGCATGTCATTTCCCAGATTGCTGCTCAGTTCATATGGTTAGGTAAGCATTGAAATTATATGGTATGTAGCATACTATCTCACCAATTGTACAGCTGGAAGACTGGGTAGTGCTGGAGGTGGCTTTGACAGACAAACAACAGAAAGTGAAATCACGCAATTCATACTGCGATGGAGGTTGAATGTACGTTTGACATTTGGTGATATAGTTCTCGGTATGGCAGTGCTGACACGAAGCTTTTCATCAGATTAATCCTCTACCAGTGAGTGTGAAGCAAGCCTCATGGAATAACATTCTCATATGATAAAGGTTATCGCTGCACTCTGCGCCTCAGTTGTCCTATTTTTTGTAGTGATTTGGATGCTTTGGGACCAAAATTCTCGGCCGGGGGTACTATCTTCTGCTGGCGTGTTGGGAATAATGTGGCTTGGCTCACGCCCACAGTCACAAGTGCTCCGTGGTCATCTGAGGGAAAAGCAAAACCCATCTGTGGACAGTCTACGTGCTTCCTCGATGTTCGAAACCGTTTACTCGGCACTCCCCACATGTGCGCATTTAAACAGGGAAGACAGCAGTAAATGTTACACAGCTGCTCCGTTTGACGATCTGGGAACTCACCCCAGCAGTTCCGGGAGTCCGGATTCTCTGGAACAGGGTGCGTACTCGACAGACAGTCAGAACCTGTTCTAATTTGCCAGTGTGGTCGTAAAAGTGTCTGGGAGGAATCTCCGCGCAGGTGACTTGTACAAACCTCGCGAACCCGTTCATACCCCAGACACCTCTCGCAGTCGTTGCTGGTGTTACGCACTTCACATCGCACTCGTAGCCTTGCACGTTGTCCTTCTCGCCCTTCTTGTTCTTCATCCGGAGCACTCTGTCATCATTCCGATTGAGATCAACATACTAACAGCCGGTCTGAGCGCGCTCCTCCAAGCGGTTTACACGGTGCGTCAATGCTGCCTTACAACAGCGATATCGTTGTATTCACTCTCGCCTTAGCTATATTCTGCACTTTTGATCGCCATGACGCAACGACTTGCATTGTTCAGGATGGTCAGCGAGCGACGAAAACTGACCACTGTACATGACGTGTCTGCAGCATGGACCGGTATCGGTGCAGCAATCTACGTCCTCTGGCAACAACGACAAGTCACATCATCAGTTCTGGGGATAACTGTGGTAGTGACATACCTCACATCAATGTTACTCCTGCACATTGGCTCGTCATCCATAGTGCAGTGGCAAGTGTTCAACAGCACGTTCGTCGGTGTTCTTACCTCCGATTTGGCCTTACCCGGCAGCGCTGTTAATGCCAGCCAGTTCCGGTGGGGTGAGATTGTTCCTGTTTTGCAATTCATCAGCCTAGACGCAGGCGTGTCCACGTATGGTTTATCGAACAATACCCTCTATGATATGCCTCGAGTTCCAACAGTGAATGGCTCATTCTTGGAAGCATCTGTCAATGCGACAACGCTCAGAGCGCGGTGTGGCCTGGTGCCCAATCTCACCATGACACCTCCTGGTAGTACGGATGTATCGCAATCCTATCTCGTCAACTTCACCCTGGGCGGTATTGACAAAGGAAATTTTTTTGTATCTACAACATGTGAGCCATGATATTCTATTTAACCCATTACGCTCATGTCGACGGTTCACAGGGAATGACTTCGTTCAGTTGGTCTCCCCATATTCGCAGGTATCCATCTCACTTTTCCTGGGCCACGGCGGGCATCTCACATTTTCAAAGTGCACAATGTGTCCTCAGACTATATTTTACGTGATCACAACTGGGATCGACGTGGATGATTCTGTCCGCGATGCCGTCGCTGTCAACCTGAGTTGGCCGTACATCCCATCAGGTGCGCATGACGTTCCATTTACAAACCTGCGTTCGTGACTGACATGACCTATGATAGGAGGAAATCCTCAAAACTCGACGATTTTAACCCACATCGCAGCATGTTCCGTAAGCGCGCAGACTGTCCCAGCCACGCTGAATTTGCGGGAGAACCGGCTTGCTTCGACCACGGGTCAGACCGCCTCGTCCAGCAGCACATCTTGGTCAACGTGGTCGCCAGGTGATGCAATAGATTTCAGTGTCGGGGTATGTCATTCACGCACCTGGTGTGCGCTTATTCACGGATATACACTGGCCATGGAATTTCCGGTGTAGATGGCGACCGCAATGCACAACATCCCACTGGGTATAACCGAAACCACCGTAGATATGCCTGGTGATTACTTTTTCACATATACAGAGTTTGACGCGTAAGTGTTTGTCACTTTTCCAGTTCGAACTAGAAGTTGACCATGAGAATCGGACAGCTACATGATGAATTTGCTCGGGATAGATATCGCGTCCGTTGCAGCTCAGGATGCTGCCAGGCCTAACTCGAGCACGAATCCTTCTGTGATGCTCACTCCATCTCAATTAGAAGACGCGGCTGCACAGACCACAGCCAAGCTTTTATGGATCTGTACGTTACCATTTTCGTTGACCCTCTGAAGATTGCAGATGTTCACTCACTCACGTTCACGTTACGTGCTAGCGGGACAACTCGGAGAGAATGCAGGCGGTTTTCAACGTACCGTGGGTGAGAGTCGAGTGACGACGAACGCGCTGCAATGGCGGCTTAATGTACGTGGATCTTCTTTTCCCTCTCCCTTGTATCGCTCACGTTTGTCATGGGCTTGGGGTTGCTTATAGCTCAATACCATACCCGTACGTCCCGTCCATTTTCCCTAGCAACGATTTGCATCTCATGCGCAGCTATGATGGGCGATGAACGAAAGGTCATCGTTGCATCAGTAGCGTCCTTCACTGCCCTCATGCTGGTGCCGTTCATAATCGGCAAAAAACCTTCCAAACAACACTCCCAGTGGATCTCTGGAACGAGCGTACTCGAGTGCCTCTGGCTGGAAGCCCAGTCCGAAGCACTTCATTCGCGGTTAACGGCGATAGAGGAGCCACGTTCTGATAGGTTGAGAGCAGCGGGGATGTTTGACACGTGTCTCGGGGACACTGGACGTTCGAGCTTCGCGTCCATAGCAGAGGTTGAGTAGGACGCTTGATATTTTCTGGGAATGTCACGTTCCCAGATGCAATTCTCAGATGGCCCCGATTAACTGCGTTTAACACCTAGGACGTTCGCCGAATGACATAGACAAAAATACCCAAGTATATTTTGAATGTCTGAATTGAAGATAGTGAAGTAGTGCTTCAGAAGTCGAGTTAAGTACTGCGTGCCAAGCATTGGTATACCTTTAATTATTATTTTATTGCATTCATTGTTCAAGACTCTTTTTCTGTCGTTGATTTCATTTCATGATGTATTCAAGAGGCACTAGCAACCAGTTGAGGATAATCTCTTCCTCCTTTGGTTTCCCAAAGAACCTACGGAACAGCCGCGCCGCACAAGGGGATGACGAAACTCTCCTCGTCGTCGGTCATCCTGATCCCCACGTTGTGCTAGTCGAGCTCTTGCTGGAATGTGGGATCGTAGATGTTGCTTTTGATGATCAGATCTATCATCTCCTGTTTCCTGACTTTCCTTGGCTATGGGGTGACATGCCATGAAGCGTACACAACTCGCGCAACTCACATGCGTCAGCAGGTAAATCCAAGATCACGTCTCTCGTTCGAAATGATGCAACGATCATCTTGCAGCCGCTGTATGGCGACAGACACAGATCCACCTGCTTCATAACATTCTCAGGATGCGATGAGGCAGAGACGATGGACCTGCATCTGCATTGACATAGAAAGCTCGTGTCCCCCGAGAGATCGCGTCACTCGACGCAGAAAGTGGATGCATCATCACATCCAAAACAACGACGTATCCGCATAGCACTGTGCTGTAAATCAACTTCAGTTAGCCTGTAGCAGAACTTGAAAGCTGTGAAACTCGTACAAGAAACGAGAGCGGAAAACGAAGAAGAAGCCAGACACACCATAAAGGCTAGAACAAATCGCGCGGCGGCTATCGAAAGAGACAGCAAACTCAGTCGTCGCACGTAGAAAGGCAACGGACTAGATTAATTACCTATCGAGAGACAGCAAACTGTACCAGTATATATGTCAGCTCGAGTAGGTAGAATGGAATACAAAAGACGGCTCACCTCAGCAACGGACTGAGGATGAGGCTCTCAAACGGGCGTCCTAAATACGAAGGCGGACGCAATACAAAGGGCAAGGGCAAAAACATCCAATGGTGCGCTCGGGCCATGGCCAGGCACGAGTGCAGGTTGAAAACAATAGTGCATGGGCCATCGATGGCCCAAGCATATACTATACAATTGTATTGTACCTAAAAGGGATAAATCGATGGGCTAGAACGTGGGTCAAAACACGATCATGAAATGAACAAAGATACTTCGGTACGAGCGGGCCGTCACGCGTCACGAGTTGGGCCACGAACACACCACGCACGTGTAAAGGCTGTTACTTGCCTATTTTGGACCAATAGCCCCTGAGCTAGTATCTGACTCCCCTTTGTTCGACTATTTCATCACAATCAATACGATACATAGAAACCTGCTGTTCGTCTGACCCAAATACTCAAATGCTGGGACGCTCGTCTGGGAGAGGCGCAGACAAGTGTCCAGGCATTTGCGCCTTTGGAGCCGCTACACTTGTCTTGTGGCGCGCTGGGTCTGCCGAGGAGCACCAGCATAAACGTGAAGTCCTTACTCAGAAAGAGGGACTGAACGTCGGACGGCACAAAGGCTTTTGCCTTTATGTACCTTGCCCTCATATTGACACCTATTTGGGGACAACTGCTGACGGCGATCCGATCAGTCCCCTCCAATAGTGAGAAGACAATAGGTTGGATTGTAAGACATGAGACAAGTCCGTTTAAATAAGGTCAGTAGTAGTATGCAAGCGAAAGGATCGTGAGCGGAATAACATGCAAGGAGACACAAATTGAAAACTATTCAAACACAATAACCAACAATGGAAGTGCCACATCAGAAAAAAAAAGGTCATCATTCATAGCCTCGTCACAGCCTTGGCATCCAACGGCATTCCTGGAGCGATCGTCAGACATGCCACGTACGAGCGTACAGGAGAGACGTACCAGAAGGATCGATGCCATTGCGGGCGAGAATCTGGTTGTGACGGATCAACCTTGCCTGGTCAAAGCTAATACAGATGGAGGCCGATCGTCAGTAGTGAACACGCCACGCAACCAAAGACGTACTTGACGCGTTCTCGCCGCATGATCTCCAGCACCTCTTGTGTACCCCGCTCGTCAAGGCCAGCTCGCGAGTCGCCGTCGTTGATGTTGGCCTCGATGTCGAACATGGACGATGTCAAACCGGCGTCGGCTTGACTGGAGAATGTGGACAGAGGGATGTATTGGTTGAGGCCAAACCAAGACTTGACTTTCATGGGTGCATAGGATAGGACGGCGTCACGGTAGCGGTAACCCACTGGTCATGGGAACAGGAGGGGCGGTGAGCAAAAGTGCTGCGGAATTGGTGAGAGGGTGATACTTACGCATTACCAGTAATGCAAAGGCGGCGAGGAGGGAGATGTAGAAGAACATGTTCGGGCGAGTATTTGAGGGGGGTGAAGGTGACGAGATGGTTGAGTAATAACAAGGAGAAAAGCCTTGGCTCATATCATCACGTGATGACACGCCTCGTGCATAAAGGACGATCACAACGACGACGGACGATCAATAATGCAGTCTTTGTACGACTCGTTGCAGGTAACACATCATCGAATAGTACAGGTCGACCGACTCGCTCATCGTCTGTCAGGCAGAATTCTGTCCACCTCTGGACACTTCGCTCCTCGCTGCACTCATCGCAGACGTGAGCCCCTCAGCAGACCAGGTCGACGCACTTCGCGCCACTCTAAAGGAACTTGCAACCCAGGCCACAGCACAATATGAGCATGAACTCGCAGACGAACTCGAATCGGCCCACCTCTCCTCGCAATGCATCACCACAGACGAGTCCAACAGCTGCCTCGATTTCTGTGCAGAAATGACTGGAAGCTCGGCCGCTTCTGACTCATCTGCCATCTCACGCCAGTCGTTCAGCTCCCCCCTTGGATTCTTACAGGCCGCATTACCACACATACCACCATCGCGACTCAAACGCGCGCTCAGCCAAGCAGGCACAGGCGACGAGGGCGATGTAGACATGGAGTCTGTCGTAGAGACGCTACTAACTAGCGAATTCATCCGCGAACTTGAAGAGCGAGGCTTGGATGGCCTCGACGATGACGAGCCATCCCCACATACTCCCGACGACAACCTCTGGAAACGTGTCGAAACGAGAAAGAAACACACCTCGGTTAGCGGAAAGGCCGCAAAGAAGAAAAACATCCGGGGAAAGACCATCCCTCTCATCGACATCCGCCAGAAGCAGCATTCGCCACCCCCATTACCCACCATGTCACCTGCGCCGGACCCATGGACGCAGCTCTCCTCCCTTTCGGAACACCTTGCAACGCTCCTCCCATCCCACCCTGCATCCTACTTCCAGTCCTACTTCCACTCGCCAAACTATGCGTCACCTGCAACTGCCATCCGTGCCGCGCTCTCCTCCATCGCGGGCACCCAGAACAAATCACTTACCGATACCACCGCCCTCTTTGCCATGCTCGACGTCCTCCGCGATTCCCCCGCGTACGCTTCCCTCGACCCCGAACAGCGTTCCACTCTTTACTCCGACACCCAGCTCGCCCTCCGCGCGACACGTGGGCGCGGTGACGACGCAATCGACATCGTGTGGCTCCTCCTCGAGCTCAATCTCGATCTCGAATCAGGGACACTCGCCATGGGCGTATACCACGTCCCACAATCTCCCCTGTCACCCAGCCGTTCTTCGGCTTGGATCTCCCCATGCTCCCCAACCTTTGCGAGTCGCGTTCGCAGTGGCAGTGCAAGCGCTCAACTCCCGAGCGGTCCACCGCCCGTCCAGCCCCCACCGACGTCGAAACGGAAGAGTATCTCCGCTTTCCCGGGGACATCTCCGACCATGGACAAGTCGAGTCCATTCCAGTGGCAAACGGTACCCCAAAAGCCGCTCAAAGGCCCACACCCACTCGCGCTCCACATCCCCGCATACGACGCTACCAACCAGAGCCTGCGTTCAGCGACAGCGGGCAAGCTCCGCGGGACGGGCAACGGGTTTGGAAAGGGCGGCAAGGGTGACGTCGGCGAACTCATGCACCCCGATCTAAAACGGCGCATGGCTGCGAGCCTTCAAAAGCGGAACGAACTACTTCGAGAAGCGTCCAAGGCATGGAACGGGGGAAACGCGAAAACGCGCGGCGGCGAGGTCGCGTTGTGTTTTGCAGAACGGGTACGCGTGCCCTGCTATTTTCGATGGCAGCTTTGGTTTTGGTATTCCTGACCACCATTCTTTCTTGTTTGATACCGACGACAGGCGCGCGAGTTTCAAGAGTTGGCGCGGCGCGAGGCGCTCAACGAAGCGCGGATCATGGTTGAGGCCAAACGGTACGTAGCCTCGTTCGTTCTGCGACTCTCTTGTGGTTTTACACGCGTCTCACGTGGTCTATGCTGCCCTCTGACACCAGCGCCGCAGCCGTAGACCGCCACACCATCGATCTACACGGGACCTCGATCCCGGAAGCGGTCGTCATCGCCAAGGAGATTCTCGAACGCGAGGGGTGTTCCCCCGGTACGTCTTCCTTTCCTCGTCTGATTTCTCTGTCGTTTACGCCGCTCCGGACCGTTTCTTTCTCTTTCCTTTTTCTGCACGACGTCATGCGAACCGTGTTTGAACACCCACTAGCGAACCCACTCCGCATCATCACCGGTCGCGGAACTCACTCTGTCAACGGCGTGGGCGTGCTCAAACCTGCCGTTCGGAAGGCGCTCGTTCGAGACGGGTGGAACGTCGGCATGTGGGATGGGGGACTCGTCGTGCGCGGACGTATGCCAAAGTCATGATCGCTATCATTCATTACCGAATAGGCGTCATTCGCTCACGCGCCGTTTCACCCACCCTGGCTGGATCTACATGGATGCTGTACGTCGTTTGGTTGCTCTCGTCTCCATGTCCCATATGGTTTGGATTTGTGACGTGTATTTGTATGCGGTACTTCTCTTAGCTTGCTTGTCTTTTTTTTCTCTCTCTCCTTTGTTTCCTTGACTTGTATTCCGTCGCATCTGATACCTGGATACATGCAACGCGTTTTCTTGCGTTACCCTCATGTTTATCGTTCCCCTTTGTTGTATGACTGCTCTTGTTGTGTACTGTAATGTATGGTTTCCACGTTTATTGTATACTATACAACCATGCCGACAGCAATATCCACGATTCCAATAAACGAGACGAGACGTGTGCAAATGCGATACTGTCCTTTCCGAGAGCTTGACACGCCAGGTAAGACAGCATGAAAAAAGAGAGAGAACAGAGACGATGGTCACAAACATGTATGCAGCAACACACGTATGTGTCCATGCGCAAGAAAACGACAACGAAAGCAACAATCGAGGGTCAGACAATGCAGACAATGGATGCCAAGAAAAAAAAAGGCAGAAACGACGACAACGCAGTCATCCTCACCAATTTACCGCCTCCTCAACCCTGATCGACGTGGAGGTCCAGATTCTAATCCGTGCCACTCGCCGCCCAGATTGAGCTCGTCTGCTTCGGCCTCTTGTCTGCCCGGAGGCACCGGGATACCGAGATAGACCAGGTCCTCGGTCCAGAAACTCTTGAGCAACAGTTCATCATCGGACTCAGAATCAGATTCGGATTGGACAGCTGTAGGCCTAGGGGCTGGCACACCCTTGGCCGTCGGAGCGGGTAACCTGGCTTTAGTCGCAAGTTTCGAGTCCGGGCCAACGACGGTTCCGGAACGGGTGCGTCGGACGTTGGATATCGGAAGAGGAATGGTCGATTCAGAGGCACCGCCAGACGGGAAGGCGCTAGGTTTGGCAAAGTCGGATGCACGAATGGTACCGGCGCGGTTCCGAGCAGGCCTACGTTTAACGGGCTTCTTCGTGCTAAACTCGGGGAGGGCGTCCTGCAGAGAACGCGAACGTGTTTGGAGAGAGATAGAGGTAGACGGACGGTGTGTTTCTCTATCCAAGTGCGTGTTCGGATCACCTGCTTCGGATTCGGTTAATAAAGTGCACTTTATTCACGGAGCGGCGGGTAGTGAAACATGTGTTTGAGGATGCGGGACGAAAAGGTGAGATAGAAAAGTAACCTAGGAAGATCAAGTAGATACACTGCTGTGTAGACGCACCGCGGATGTGCACGGATTGGAGCTCCAGCGCCAAGTCCGATGCAGGGCTTGGAGGAGGGCAAAGAGCACCCGTAGGGGCTGGTGAAATTAGCGTACCACGGCTCCTGGACGTACGAACAATGCGGGTTTCCCCACGCACGGGACTAGTGCCCGGCAAGCCCAACGGTTGTTCCGCGACAGACGACTTGGGTACGCCACGGCTCCTAGACGAACGGGTGGAGAGGTTTTCGCCATATGCAGGGCTGGTACCAGGCAACCCGAATGGCTGCTCTCCGACAGATTCCTTAGGTGCGCCTTCCGGGTCAAGCATTTCAGAGGCTGCGGCCGACACCGGGGAGTGATCCGAGTCTGCAAGAGGGATGTCATACTCCGCGATGAATGATCGGGCAAAGGAGTGGCCCCCTTGTGACCCGTTATACACCTCACGATGAGCAACGACTTGACGGCCATCGCGAAGTTGTGTTGGGACCCAGGATGTGACGCCGTTCTTCTCGACAACTATCGCAGCATTGTGCACGGCAGGAAGTGATCGACTCGGAAGTGTGAAGTCATCGGAAGATGAAAAGATGCTGTTCCCAGATAGGTGGATGGCCTGACGTTGCGCAGGTACCGTACTGTCCACCATGTCGACGTCAGGACCGTCAGGGTCTAGGGAATCCTTGCGCAGAGAGAAAGAGGCAAGGAAATTGTCGTTTCTGTTCTGGTGCCCATGTAGGTCGGGCACTTTTCGCAGCCGGGATATCGCCGGAGTCGAGCAAAATCGGGGGTGATCGGCATAAAATGAACTACCGCTACGAACTGATCCACCAGGCGACGGGATTTTATCATCGCTATCAGGAGTGCGGGAGAGCAATGGGATATCACTAGAACCGGGAGTGTGGGAAAGTGCCTTGGGAGGAGCGATCCAGTCTTCCTGTGCAGCTTGAGAGCGCATATACGAGGCCGAAGGGCCGGAGGGACAACGCTGGTGTTTGATATGTCTGGTAGAAGACTCCCCGTGCGTATTTTTGAGCGACGCGGCAGAATTCTTCCGCGAAACCGGGCGAGCCTTGAAGACTCCCGAAAGGGTACGAGATTTTGCATGCCGACGGGAGGATCGCCCTCTGCTTTTATGTGTAGGCGACGCAGCGGCAGAACCCGGACGGCTATTGAACGGTGATGCAAGAGTCTGAGAGTGCGTACTGTTTTCTTTGAGGTTCCTGGAAACGGTACGAGACATGACGCGATTGACGACAGGAACCGGTGACAGTTGCTCTGGTACCAGCAGTTTATCAACGGTCGACTCGCGTGCTGACTGCGAAGGAAATGGCGTTTGAAACGTGACATCATCCTGGGGGGCCACACCGAAAGGCACCTCAGTGTGTTCGAGATCAGAGACATGCACTTGATTGCGCTTTATCCTCTTTGCGAGATGCTCTCTGATATGCTCGACGTTCTTGTCTTCAATCTGTTCGGCGAGAGCAACACGACGTGACCGTTTGAGCATGCGGCGGGCCATCTGGGTGTGCGTAAGATCGTCCACGTCCGGTGGAAGGACATCCAATGGGGAGGAAGGCAACTTCTTGCTCGGATTCTGGGCGCGTCTCCGTCTGTGAGAATAAGTCACCAGGGCGGACCGTCTAGTGAGCATGACAGCCCAGTGACATCGACAACGGGTGCTGTCGACGGCGACGAGATGATGATCGTACAAATGAAAGGATGAAAAGACAGGGAGACTTTCCATTTATGTAATTCTGATAAGTGATTTTTTAAATTATCGACACTTTTTGATCGAACAAGTGCGAGACGGTCGATTTAATGCACGAACTTGTAGCAGCCCAGTACATACAGATTATCATCGATATTCTGTGAGCTCATGATCATCAGAAATTTTCTTGGTCAAATCCATTGCTTCGTTGTCGGCGTTGCTTATGTCATTTTGTGGCTGTGCTGCTGAACACGAACACGAAATTAAGACATACCAACTCGCTCGGCTAATCGACTCCACGGCTTTGATGTCCTCCTCCATCTAACTACCATTCTATCTACAGAGCTCTCTTCTTTCTGAACCAACATTCCTATAACGACTACAATGGTAGTCACTCGCAGAACACCAGTCGTGCCTCAACCACCACCCGCACGCAATCACTCCTCCCAAGGAGTACAACGTCCTCCACGAACATCACACTCAAATTCCACCGCCGGTGCTTCAAAAGACGCGGCATCCGGCGTGGCCACAGCAGGCTCTTCGAATGGTAAAGATCACCGCAACGGTCTTGTGAGTATTTGTCTTGTCTTTTGCGCAACACCGAGTTCTTTGAACCGCTGTCTTCGGGAATTTTTGGCACTGTTCGACCCTCTATTCCTCACCGATCCTATCCCTGTGACGGTTCGGGTTCCCGTTCTGCGTTCCACGTATCAATACTTGAGGGGCTCATTGTCGTTATTCTCAGGACAACTCCCCTGGAAAGAAGTCTAGGAAGTCTAGGAGGCAGGCCAAGGCAAGCATTCTTTTCGCCCCATCGTCTCACGCTATCATGCTGTCCACTTTCAGAACAAATACCAAAAATCCAACTTCCAAGCCTTCCTTGACTTCCTTACCAAACTATTACTCCTCGCATTCACCGTCTACACATTTTCCGTGTGTCCGCAGGACACACACCTCCAGTCTCCGATATGTCGCGGCTTGGCAGAGTACAAGCGCCTCGTACTTGACCCCTACATCATCCCACCCATACAAGCGCTGCTTGTCCACCCCTCTGTTGCCCCTCAGATCGAACATGCGAAACCCTACGTTCACCGCGTTGTCGAAATAACGACTCCGATCCTCCTTCGCACTCAACAAGAGTGGAACCTACATGTTGTCCCTCAATGGGAGAAACGTATCGTACCAGGATGGAATAATCGCGTCGTTCCCCAGTGGAACAAGTATATCGTACCCCATTGGGATAAACACATTACACCTCGCATTCAACTCGTTCAATCCAAATTGGAACCCCATCGACTACGTGTTATCCAGAAATACGAACAGCGCATCTTGCCACGCGTTCAAGTGGCGTCCTACAAGCTTCAACGATGGCAGCGCCAGGCGGAGCCATATGTCGTTCTGGCAGTGTCAAAGACGCAGGAGGGGTATTATGCGGCTAAACCATATGCTATTCCAATAGCGAAGAGATGCGGTCACTTACTCCAGCAGTGTGCGCTATTCACCCGAGAGCAGCGTCAAAAGTTTGTTGACCCTCATGTCGCCAAAATATGGGAAAAGGTCAAGGAGCTTAGCAGGGGGAGACATGTTATTCTTGAGGCTACCCCTGAGCGTGAGTCGCCGTCACCCGACACCTTGTTCACGATCCTGGAGACGGTAGGGTATGAGACCACTGCTTCATCTGCCTATTTCCCTACGACCGCATACGATGCCATTCCTACAACCGAGGACACCGATATCATGCATACACCGTCATCGCTTAGCGCCGCCGAGACAACGGAAGTAACTCCGTTCGCAGAACCGACTTTCACACCAGCTCCAGAGCCAGAGCCATCCACGCAACTCACTGGCACGCCAACGGGTCTCGATTCGTTCCTGAGCGCCGAGTCTGTGCTGGCAGAATCCTTGCACGAAACAGAACCCCCCACGTCTGGCGCCTCTGCGTTCGTAGAGGCACTTGACGCTGCGACATCCTCAATCTCAGTTGCAGCAACCCCTGCGTCCTCGTCGAGTGCCCCTCCCGCCGATGAGCCCACGAATTCCCCGGCGTCAGTGACATTGTCCAAAATTACTATGGCAGCCGCGAAGGCGACAGTCCCTCCCGCGAACCTGCGCGCCGACAACGAAATTGACTTGGACGCATTCTATGCTGAATTGGGACTCGACGAACCGCTAGAAAATGCTGGTGGCTCAGAAAAGTACAATTCCGATCCACCTAGTCCGCCCGCAGAGACCGAGGAGGAGAAGGCGGAGCGCCTTCGTCTCAAGGCCGAGGAAGCTGCCCGCAAGCGCGCTGACATCGAGACTTGCCAAGCCAAGTGGGAGGCAGAGCTTCAAGCGCAGATGGAACGCAGCACCTCCCAGCTTCAGATTCGCCTAGCTAATCTACGCACCGCGGCAGCTGCTGAGCTGGCATCGTCAACCGAGGTTCGCAGTTCGATCGAGGGGCTCGTCAACGAAGCGGAGAAATATCTAAAAGGGGCAGATATCTATCTGAAGAATCTCAAAGGGGAAAGTCGAAGGTCCGACGAGAAACTGGCCCTTTGGGACCGTGTCGCCGACAGAGTGAACGACAAGTTCAACGAACGTTTGTCAGCCACCCAAGGGGTCGTTAATGCCTGGTACAGGATCGTACTTGACAAGGAACTCGAAGAGGTTCGTAAAGAACATTCTTTTAAAAATTATTATTATTTTGCTCATGACGTCCGCTAAAATGCCACAGGTCGCCACAATCGCTGCCGAAGTGCGTGAAGTGGCAGAGAAAGGCCAGTTAGATCTGGGCCTTGATTATGCGTGGCTTGAAGATGTGACGTATGACGATTGGCAGCGATACCACGCTTTGATTGGAAGTCAGTATCAGCTCCAAGGTTCCCAAACTATGTAATGAAAACTGATGGTGCCTTGGATAGCTAGCGAGCAGTATGCACATGAAGTCGCTTCCATTCAAAATGGGACACATCCCAAGGTGGTGGTAACCAATCCGATGGACCCGATCCTTCAAGACCTCGAATCTGAAGTTCAGGACGTAGTGATTGGATTTGAAACACGGTTGCGTCGGATAAAACGTGACGGCGAGCGTGCATTCAACAATCATGGCAATGGCGGTGCACAAAAGGAGGAAGACAAAGGGTCTAATGTTGAGCCTGAAGTGGAGGCTGAGTCGGAGGCTTCCATTTTGCCTGTGCCTCGCGAAGATGCGAGAGAGGAGCAGGGGTTCATTCCGCCTGTCGTTATCGGGCGGAGCAAAGAAGAGGTATTGGAAGCGCTTGGTAGGGTTGAGCCAGTTCCTGAAGCAGAAAAACCTGTGAGTGGATCACATGCTGATCCGGAAGAAGCGGTATCACAGCTTGCGCGGGAAGTGGAGGGTAGCGCGGAGATGGCTCATACAGAGCTGTGATGGTGATCTGAACAAGGTTATGTTTGCTATGGTGTTAGACGTTTGATCTGGATATGGTTTATGCAACTCTAGTACGACTATTGTCTATTTCACCTGTCATGACAGCCCCGAGCGAGCGAACTGACGGCGAACATGATTTACGTGATTGGTGAGAACAATTGAGCTAGTTGCTTTTTTGGTTGGAGTCTTGCCCTCCCCCCAGGGTCTTTTTCTGATCTAATAATCAGGGTAGGTTGCCATGCAATCCTGAGTCTCAGTCTCCTCGTGGCTCGCGCATGGTTTCCACGCTACCGACGATGTTCAGGGCGATTACGGGACTAGCACCTCTCTACGAGACCCTGCACTTCTTTTGACCACGGTCATGGTGCCGCTTTTCCCCACCAGACAAAGTTGTGCCTTGGGCTTCAATACTTGGTAACACAAACACGGTACCGGCGATCGCTGAGCGCTGAGAGCCCAGAAGTCCGGTCTAGCCAAGTTCGCCAGGCCTGAAGGCCCAGCGGACCTCTTCCCACACACGGTGCGCCCCACCGCGGGGTTCTAGCCCATTGCAACCTCCGAATGGGTCGCGCTCGCTCCCATCGTCCAACTCTTTACAGTATTACGGTACGCGAGACCGAACGATAACGCGTGTTACTTTTGACGAGTTATTGAACGAGTATGCACACGACTCGCGTCGGACCCGGGGACCTGGCATGCCGATGATATCGGTGCGCGGCGAGCCCCTTCTCCATTTCCTATCCTACCCCTACGCAATATCGATTGGGCCAACAACTCGTACCAACAACAATCACATAATAAACACGTCTCGCGTACCTGGGCGGTTGTGTATGCGGGGGAAGACCTTGAGGACGACTCACGACAACGGTGTATGTAAAATAAATAAATAAAAGTTGGGGGAATGTTGGATGGCGACTCATCTTGTTACAAGATTACTTCCGTGTGGCGTTCAAATGTTGGTTGCATTCTTCTTGCTCACGTCTCTTCCCTCAGGTTCGCCGCTCGCTCTCACTCTCTTTCATTTCCTGACTCATCCTCAATCTTATCAACACTTGATCGTATGTCCGACGTGCGTTGACGGTCGTCATGTATGTCCCTGCCGAGGGAGACATACGTACGAGCAAGCGTACGGGTGTCCGGAGCTAATCGAAATCACCCACTGATCTCGTCAACGTCGTGAAGCCGCCTTGCCCCTTTTTTGATAGACACGGGTACAAATGAATGCAGCTTCCAGCGCTCGTTTGTCACGACCCAATACATCAATCGTATATACATAGCATAGGATTCAAAAAGGGGATACAAATGAATTGGTAGAATTAACATTCGAAACAATAGAAAGGCTGAGGCGGTGGACGTGTCCGACATTACCCTTCAATCGGCTCCTCTGTTTTCCATCGCAAATTCGACTCGTAAAACGTGATGAGCTGATTTAGAAAAATAATCAATGTCAGTTGAATATTTGCATGCGAGGGCCAACCTTCTGAGGGAATTTCTCGGCGCAAACGCGCGAGTTTTCGCGAACGCGCTTCTTGTCCGCTCTCCTAGACGGCGTCAGTATGAACGGACGAGACAAAGCAAGACTAGCTCACAATGTAAAGAATACGTAGAGCTCGTCCCCTTCGCGCTCGACCGTGTCAATCGTGTCGATGAGTTCTTCCCATGACGGGACCTTCATGTGTTTCTTCATGTTACCAATAATGTCCTCGTCAGATTCTCGCTTTTCTTGCCGGGGGAGGCCATTGCTCTTCCGAGGCCTTTTCTTTGCCCTGTGCTCATCCTCGTCTTCGTCCCGCGCCTCGATCTTGGTCGATGGTTGCTCGTCCTTCTTGGACCTTCCACGCTTCTTCACGTGACTCTCTGGTTCGACGGACGAGTCCACCAACTCAATGAGTGACTTCCTTGAGGGTTTGTCAACAGATTTCGGCTTTGACTTGATAGGCTCCGACTTGCGGGGACCCAGTTTACTCTTCTTCTTTTCCGCCCAGAACCGGTCAATGAGATCCTTTGCATTGCTAAAGTGGCATCAGCAAAGTGGCACCAGACACCAAAGTGGGACGACGCACCCCGCATCTTGTTCATCGACCCAGCTGTTATGCTGTTCTTCATAACCTTTCCACTTGACAAAATACCCCATGCGACCCTTTTGTCGACGGGGGAACACGCTGTGATCATGAAACAGAGCAAAGTGTATAAAGGACTCACCCCAGAGAACTGTCCCTTCTTTGCATCCAGGATCTTTTCAATTTCGTACTCCTCGTCCCCTTCGTCCTCCTCGTCCTCTGCGGTGGTCTCTTCAGGCTCGTCGTTCACCTCCTCGACCTCCTCGACCTCCTCGACGTCAGATTCAGAGGCCGACACTGCCCGCCGCTTCTTTGACGCATACGTTTTCTTGGTGGACCCAGTCTGGACCCGCTCGGCTTCGCTCTCCGAAGTCACGTAGGTCGCATCTGCAGCGCGTGGCATCGTTGAGAAATCGTGGCGCGTCGAGCTGCTAGGTTCACTGACACACGAGTTTTTGCAAACCCAAACAATGGCGCGCTGGTGGCGCCGCAGACAAGCGTGGGAACTCACCCCACCTTTGTTTCTATATAAGGAAATGACACCCCCTCAACAAAGGACGGATCGACACCACGTCGAGTATCCCTGAGTCGTCAAGCTGGGTTTCCTCCGTGACTTTGTCTGCTTGACAACAAGACACTGCTACAGACGGGAATGAACTTGTGCAATGCTTGGGGAATTATGCACACATGGTCCAGAAGGAGCAAAGCCAAGGGCTGTCGTAGTTAGGTGACAAAGGCCGTGTGTTCATGGAACAATACTCATCACAGAGCACATTGTAAGAAAAA
Source organism: Boletus insuetus (assembly GCA_038093095.1). Lineage (NCBI taxonomy): Eukaryota > Fungi > Basidiomycota > Agaricomycetes > Boletales > Boletaceae > Boletus > Boletus insuetus. The sequence goes on along the minus strand of JBBPRQ010000055.1, from coordinate 63,717 downwards.
GCAATGTGGTACCAAGATAGACTAGTGTATTCATCTCCGGGACGGACTTGCACTCCGACCACGTGCTTCTCTTCCCCTGCCTTTTTTTGGCCCTGAGGGCGGTGGGCGCACAAAGCCGTAGTCGCACTGTACGACTTGTTCCAATAATGGTGTGCCCGACGCGCCATCGATGGCTGCCTGTGCCTCTGCCATGGTCTCGTACTCGACCAACGCATAGCCCTTGTTTCAATGCGCGTCAGTGGGCGCGCCGCAGCAGAGAAAAAGGACTCGTCATGCACCTTGACATAGCCTGTGCGGCGGTCCAAGTTGAGATGCAGGTTTTTGATCTCACCAAACTCGGCAAACTTGTCTGTGACGTCCTCCTCTGTCGCCTCTTCGTGAACATTGGTGACCAGGACAATCCAGCCCTCTACGGCTGTGCATGGATCCTCAGAGGGGAAGCGCTGAGTAAACACGGTGAGACGCACAGCGAGCAGCCCGGGTGTCCGAGTCTTTGACATGAGAAGATTCGACTCTATCGTAAGTTGCCTCGGTGTTGACGGTGCCATCGTTCCCACCTAGGGCAGCGGAAATACATTGTGGTTAAACTGAAAAGGAGCTTGGCGGCAGCAACCACATGCCTGCTGTGCTATGAAAGCCCCTGCCTCTACGTCTCACGGTGCCTGCGTTGGCAACTGGAGGAGGGGGTGAATAAACACATAACCGGAGGAGAGGTGGAAACAGACCCTCGTCGATATTCATCTCATCGTCAGACATGGCGGTATTGGCTAGAGAGTGTGACAAGTGTGACAGGTGAGTTTTGGACTGACCACGTGTCCTGTTCGCGTCAATCGCCATTCAGTTCTGTAACGTCATGTATCCAGCGAGTGTCTCAACGGTTACAAGAGACCAGCGCTCAGCGATCGCGTCGGAGTCGATCATCGGACCCGTAACAAAGGTTTGTCCATTTGCTTTTCCGTTTCGTCGTCCCTTGCCTCCTTGAAACATTTAACGAATATCCACTACTAATTCAGTACACCACCACTGCCGGGGCCAGCCCTTCAGCACTCCGTCTCGGCCCTTCGCGTCTCTTCACGCGCCTCGGCTATCGCTGGGGCTCACGTATACTCCCTTCTTTCTCACTTCGCCGCTCAGAGCTGTCATCCTGAAGCTTAGTTAGTCCCTAGCGTGCCTGGTTCCCTCTACACCGCCTCAAATGCATCGAGATCTCAGCCCTTCAAAACTTTATGGTAAGTGGATTTTTTTTAAGTCTTTTCTTTGCTTCCCACACTCAAATCACGTCGTAACAGCACCGCTGTGCCTTTCAGGGTATTGTTCATTGTCGACGTATTTAAGCCAAACCACTGTCGCCTGGATCTTCAGCGTCTCAGCACTTCTCTCGTCCTCGTCTGACTCTTCTTCGCTCTTCTTCACCACGTGCGAATCATGAACCCTGTTCCTATGATTAACCACCCCTGTTTGGTATGCTGCAGGCCGACATCCATGTGGTGCAGCCGCTGCCAAACCGCGTGGTATTGTTGTACGGAGCACCTCCAGAGTGTGAGCATCTTCATGTCACGCGATCTGTCGTAAACTCACGCGATCCACGTGCCACTCTCTAGGACTGGCCCCGCCACCGTAAGGAATGTGTCCCCGTGACCCACGTCGCCCAGCAGAACTACAACATGATTGCCACTCCGCCACCAGCGGAGCAGCAGTTGATCATGGTCTCTGCCATTCTCTTTGCCCCTGAAGAGGGTATGTCTCCATTCTGACGCGCCAGACGCGACTTGTATTGATGCCGCTACTACTCCGCAGAACGTCCAAGGATCATCACTCTCAAGTGTCGCCCATCCCAGGTTCCCTCCCAAGGCATTTGCCCACAGCCACTCGTTAGCGGTCACTTCCCCGACGGGCAAGCGGAGATCATCTTGACACAAGGCCTGAACGGAGAACCACTTAGGTTCCCACTCCATCTGTGGTACTCCCCCAACGCCTTGTCGCGCGGTGCCCCCGTCAACCGTGCCATCTATCACATCACCTCTGGCGCCGCTCCCAAGCCCTGGTGTGGAACTGTCGTCGTCCTCAAGTTCAACGGTTCGCGCAGGCAGGGTTACTCCGACGCCGGCTCAAACGACTTGCCGGCATTGTCCGCCTACTTTTTGGCTTTCAAGTAAACGCGTAACGCGTTCGTATATTATTTGTAATTAAGTTAAATAATATGTGAGTGCGCTCTCCTCACCGCACCACATGAATGCTGATGACTTGTTTTGTGTTGTAGGACGCCCTGGTAGCGCTCATATAGTCTTATCTATTTCGCTGTTAAACTTTGTAGCTCCAAGTGTCCCTGTTTTCGTTACCCGTATCGACCATTTCGATATTTGTTAACATAGTCCCATCAATAGAGACGGTACCCTCGTGTACCCCATTTTGTTATCCCGTTAGATTAGGACCCTGCATCGGCGAAAGGTCCGAGATGGCGATCAAGGATTAGCGCGAACATGTCAATAGGAAGACCCGGTTCTTCGGCTGTCAACATGGTCCGACACGGCTGTCTCCAACAGGGTACTTGAAATACATATTACACGCTATCCGATCAATAGTAGGCTGTGATGTCCGGTTACTAGACGAGATCTGAGTATGTACATACATACCCTATGAAGCTTATGTAATACACAGGCTAATAGCGATTACTGGCTCGTCACACTGAAAGCTCGACCATGCTTGCTTTTGTTTCATTTCCGCAGCCCACAGATCATGACTACCACTCTACTACGCGACACCATCCAGACGTGGGCGATCTCATGGATGTCGACGATCTAGATGCTACCGCACCAAAGCTAACCTACCCAGGTGAAACTGTCACTTCGGCTCATGACTCGATGCGGTGAGCGCAAATTGACACAGGTATCCTCGAACCACTGCTGAAAACAAGGGGGCGCGGGGGGTATACGTACAGTGGTCATGGCACGTACGTCGACAAGGAACAGGTCATTGCTTCCGTCGCCGGAAGTGTGGAACGAGTAAACAAGTTGGTCACGGTTCGTGCCGTTCGCACTCGGTGAGCACACACATGGCTCCATTCTATTCATCTTCTATATCGCAACCCCCCTATCTCGTGTTGGGATATCCAAGGTACAATCCAGAAGTCGGCGATCTGGTTGTGGGACGTATTAACGAGGTCCGTTCGTTGAACCGTCCGACCGGATCTTGAAAGTTCTATTAATATCATGACATTTTACTCCTTTTTTTTTTTTTGGTTTGGGAAACACAAAATAGGTCCAGCCCAGACGATGGAAGGTCGACGCGAATGGTCGCCAGGAAGCCATATTGATGCTTTCCTCCGTCAACCTACCCGGTGGTGTTCAGGCATGTCGTTTTCCTCTCTGGTATTTGCTTCCGTGATCCCATGACCCTTGGGGTTTTTTTCTTTCTTTCTGGAATTCCAGCGGAGAAAATTGGAAAGCGATGAGCTCCAGATGCGGACCTTCTTTGAAGAGGGGGATCTCCTCGTTGCAGAAGTCCAGGCCTTTTTCTCAGACGGGGCCATGTCACTCCACACACGTTCACTCAAGTACGGCAAGGTGGGTCTGGTGGATCACGCCCGCGGCACCCTGCTTTACTCACGACACTCCTAGCTGCGAAACGGCCAACTAGTCATCGTCCCACCCGCCCTGATTCGGCGTCTGAAATCGCATTTTATCTCACTCCCCTGTGGGGTTGACCTGATTCTCGGGTTGAATGGTTACATATGGGTCAGCAAACATGTTCAGGACAGTGACCATGGGGAAGAGGGTTTTGATGCAGAAGCCGTTTACTCCAACCAGAATGATGTGCGCAAAACTTGTTCCATGTTCCGTGGCAATGGTGTTCATCCACATCCCCTTAAGGATATCGACGTTGCAACGCGTAGTGCTATTGCACGTGTTAGCAACATCATACGACTTTTAGCGGATCATTTTGTGCCACTGACAGATACACGTCTCCTGGAGGCGTACGATTGGGTGGTTGAAGAAGAAGTGGACACCAAAGATCTTATCCACGGCGATGTGGGAGATGCGCTCGTAGCGATGGTAGGTAACAATAGATAGTATTATGCCCTACGTATCGTCGTCATCGCCATTATTAGTGGCGTCTTCGTCTTCGCTGCCCTCGTTCTCGTTCTCGTCGTGGTCAGTACTATTTTCATCCTCATCCACATCCCCCTCATCCTCGTCGTCGTCGTCCTCTATCGTTTGATCCGCTGCATCTGCCGGCGGTGGGAGTGGTTGAGGTGGTGGATGATGATGCGGCTGACCAGTTGCCCCGTTGGCCATCTTCCTTGCCTCCGCTGCACGTTTCATTTCCTCCTTTTCTTCATCGACGGGGAGCAACTGTTCCATTGCAAGGTCCTTCCATCGCAACGCACCATTAACGCCGCCGCCGCCGTAACCCATGTCCTCAAACAGTGCTCGAGAGGTGGGATCATACGGGGGTCTCGGCCGTGCAGCTGGGTGTCTTATGTTTGTGGGATTACCATACGGGTAAGATGGATGAACCTGTGAAGGCAAGACTGGAGACGTCCATAAGGTTGGCCCAGACCGTCAGCGGTGAACGAGACTCACTGTCAGAATCGTCGGGATTTGGTGGTATCATGTGCGCAGGGATGTCGAGATCTACGGATCACATTTTTCACGCCAACCGTGGGATGGGGGTGGGCACGATGTCGCACCGTCATCTGATATCTCGCCCGAGATATACTCGAGGCTATCGATCGTGTCAATAACTCTGAGGTCATGCTCGGTCATATGCAGGTAACAGTACGTGAGATCCTGTCCATTTGGTCATATATTACGCGTGAGAGGACGAGTGGTGGCAACGACCGACCGTCATGGTGGTACTTTCGAGACCTGGATACCGGTGTCTAGTTGTTCACCCGTTGCTCTGAGAAATGTGCAATCATGCTTGGCTCACTGGTACTGCGATTCGGTAACCTACAAACTTGCACACCCACGTAATTTTTTTTTTGGCTTGGGATGATTACAGCGGTGATGACCGTGGTTTAGGAGGTGAACGGTTTTGCTGAGCGCTGATCAAGGGCCAGTGCACGGTGGTGACTCGTAAAACGCGCACTGGCAGCCCTCCAAACGTTGCAGGGTGACCTGTGGCTGTGCTCTCATATTGACAGGACTCTACGATTAACTCGCCTCGAACACGAATCATTATGGCAAATGCTAGCCTGAAACACGTTTCTACAAGTCATACTCATGACCAAGCTGTGTCCGTTTTCATAGTATTAGTCCCTCGACCAATGTTGACACCACCACCCTTTTTCAAAACGGGTATTTTTCCTTTGGGTATACCGATTCGCTCGGTGTCTGCGAACGAATTGATCACGTACGCCTTCTTTTTTGTTCTCAGAAACGTGGCTTGCAGGCAGTTACCCCTTGGACGCGAGCTGTCACTGTCATTTTTTTTTTCTCTTGCACTAGGCAACACGCGACGCCGATCGGGGTGATCCCTGTAGTAAGTCCCCCCCCCCCCGCCAGTGCCTTGCGAGCATGTTTCGGATGTTGGAATCCTATTCAGCAGCAGGGTGTGTGGCTATCCCAAATTCCATTCTCCACTCGCCTGGCGCCGAGTTTCCGTATCCTGTTCGAGAGTGTGACTGGCTCATCCCACAGAGGTGGGAATCAAGGCAGGCGTTTGCCCATCGGTGCCGTAGTTGGTCCTCATGATCCGTCGTCACGTCTCCTTACCCAATCATGCTGGAGTTGGGTCCAAGATGAACTGCCAATGACTGACCACCTGCCGCAAGCTCCGTTCGTCCACACTCGGAATTCCCGTTCTCCTAAACGGGGGGAACACATGCGTTGTCTCGTCGAAAAAAAAGGAGGGACGCCACAGGGTCCTTGTTGACATAGTTGGGGATACCCGAGTAGGGTCCTCAGTTTTGTTGCCACCAGGCACTTTTCTGGAATGACAATCGCGTGCAAAACATTTACGCAATCACTTCACCACATCTCCGAGACGCCGATCATTCGTCTTGGGCATGCGGCAAAGGTGTGTGCGTTTTATCTTCGACGGATACCCAAATGTTGACAAGCGATGATGTGACGAGGGTTGTCGAAAGGTAATTTTCCAAAAGATATGGTCATCAAGATGACATTTTGTACACTCAAGTTACCTGATTGGAGGGCGGCTGAGAAAAAAAAAAGAAGTGTCGTCTCAGGTCTGGATCCTGTACTTTTTCCGAATTGAAAAAGGCAAGTTGCATGTCTTTCCTAGTTCCGAGTGTGTTGATGCGGCGGCGTCTGCCACTGCTTGATGGCTGTTCGGATCCACAACCTTGCTGCTTGTTACATGTTTTGGTGTGGTCATCGGGACTTGAAGGTTCTCCATATTTTTTGCAGTCACGACTGGTGACTCGCTCGTCTCCAGGTTATGGGTTTGGGGAGACATAGCCCTAGATCTGTGGCGCACAGTCACCCTGACTTGAATTAGCGCCCGCAAGATACATGTTGTCGCGATAAGGTACGTTCACCCCAAAGGCCTGCCGGTGCCTTCCCGCGCCATGTCAATCGTTGATCTAAGCAGTGGTCAATGACGTCCGCGAGCGGAACTCGCGCTGAGAACTTGGTATGGACCGGTCTTTGAAGATCTGACCCCAGAAGCATGGTAACCATGCCCCCACAACTAAGTTCACGAGTGGTTGCGCCATCGGTCACTCCCTGATGCGCCGTGCTACTGTTCCAGCACTCCATTGACATGAACAATATTTACCCACTGAATTGTCAATAGGGTTTGTTTCTAAATCGATGCAACTACCTGGACTATGCCTTTTTGTGCCCTCTCTGACATCTCCGGGTGCAATAGCTCGAAACTCTCGTTAACGTGACCAACGTGACCAATTCGCTTTTCATCCCACGCGTTTCACCAGCACCCTTCGTCGCGTAAGAAGGGCTAACTTGAAAGACTGACATACCTTCACTGCCCTTGTACTCGCTCTAGCACAACTCTATAGTCTAGATACCTTTGCCGAAGCCTAGGGTTCCTCGCATCGCCAAAACACCCGCGCACCTACGAAACGCGAAACATCGATGCGCGAAGGTTCGAAACACGAGTACTAGTTGCATGCTGTCCTCATCGCACTGTGACATCCCTAGACCGACTCTGAGGGAGAAAAACTCCCCACACGAATTCAAGCCGTATCAAATGTCAAGTGCGCTGTAAACGCGTCATGCGTCATGTCCATCTATAGGCAGGGCGTGTGATTCGGTGAGATCATCCTTTTTCGCACATTGTGGTCTTTTTTTTTCCCTCGTCCTTTTTTATTCTTTTGGAAGGGGCCAAGAGTGACGTGCTTTTCGAGTGGGTGTCGATTTTTAGGCTTTTGTTGTCACCCTGCTCTGCAGCATCTCGTCGATGAGTCGGTTCCACGATGGTCAAGGAAATGACATTGCTCCTCAGCGTCTTTCCCATCCACTCCGGCGCCCTCGACCCTTTCAATGTAGTATCGGGTCAGTCGGTAGTGTGCTACGGTCGGCCCCGCCCGAGCGGGTCACCGGTCAATGGGACGATGTCAATAATGACGATGATGACATGCCTCAACATTCATCCCGTACACCACATGCACGTGGCGTAGCGCATGGCTCAGGCTCAGGTGCTCCAGTGCTCCAGTGCTTACTGTTTGGTCGCTCAAGTGCTGCGCGCAAGCTCAGTCCCGAGGCCGAACACACCAACGACGACGATTCACCGGTGCACCAAGTCAACGTGCATTGATGTTGATAAAAGCTAGCCGAGTCTCCAAGCGTCAAGCTCTAATTCAATTTCCAAAGGAGACATTGTGTACATGTGCACATGTACAGTACGATCCCGCCAGATTCACCTTCCAATTTGTTCGGCATTGACGTGCTGTCGTAGATTCCCGCGGAAGAACTTGTCTTCTCACCTTGGCAGTGAGCGCGTAGTACAACTTATTTGAATAATAAGCGATGGCAGTCAAGGCCAAGGCGACGGCTCAAGCGCTCATCGGGCGGGATCTTCATGTCAGGTCCCTGTCACCACTTGCGCACTTTCGAATCTGGTAGACGCGCAAGTACTTTGCTCCGGGACCTGCATAGGTTCCTTGTTCCGCCCGTAGGCCACACATGGTTGTGGACGTGTCTTTTAGAACTCCGTTTGGCTATTTGAACATGCTCGTGTGCTCATTGTTCACGCGACACGCGTACACACGCGCCCAAGGTTTTTGTATCAACTAAATTCTTGTATACCTGTATAAAAAAGAAAAAAAGTATGAATGCCAGTCAAAATTGTCTATGATGCACATCGCTTGTGTTGGTATGACTATATGTACATTGCGTCTCATCGCTCCCCCGCCATCGCTCTCCCCATGCGAACTATGCCTGCCCTGAGCGCCTCTGTCTTCTTTTCGTCCGTCTCCGGCTCGAGATTCTGTAACCGCATTTCAACTAGGAACTCCTTGTCCCGGATCGCTTGCGACCAGCTGGATAGAACGGCTATCGCGGAGACGATCATGCGGGACAAGCCGACCATAGCGAAGAGGCCTGGATAGACATGCACAACTAGAGCGCGGCGCACGAGTGTCAGCATGTTGGCACGAGTACACACCGAAAAGCGGAACTTACACAAGAACTTTTTGCCCAAGGGCACATGCAGCAGTTCTCGTACAGTGTACACGGCTCCCGCTGGGACGAGCAGCATGGTGAGGAGAATTGCCAACGTCGGGAGAATGAGCTCCTTGGTCGCATGACGAAGGTCAGGGTGCGTCCATCCGTTACTCAGGAGCTACGATTGCAAGTAGCGTTAGTTCGCATACGTCGAGTAATAACTAATGGTACGAACCATGTGCAGCGCGTCATATCGTCGCCGCGGCAGCTGTAACTTCCGACGGAGTCGTATGGCGATCTTGCAGTATACGAGTCCAAGGGACCACATGTCAACCAACCGAATGGTCGGGACCATCGTCGGATGAAGGGTCAGCCGTATCGGCAGGACGATATAAAGGTCAACAACGAGGCCCAGCAGAATCGGAATGAGGACACCGAAGGAGACTGTCATGTATGCCATCTTGCTGGCCCAAAGGAAACTCTGCTTGGCAAAGTATACCGCGAACTCGGCTCGAGGTCCATCCCCGGTTACACGTTGACGTCGTCTATCCATGCTTTCTGCCGCTTTCGCAACCAGGCAGCATACCCAGAGGATATAGAACCCAGCGAGGAAGGAATAACCGTCGTGAACCGACGTAGGGGAAAGTAACGTAAAGAAGTGTCTCCCAACTTGCACCGGGACCGCGATGCAAATCGCCGCAACAATGGCCATGATTGTCCAGACAGCCATGACAAAGGTAATAATCCTCAGGCGGAACCGTGAAGGGAAGTACACCACGATGTAATCGTCCTTGACGTCGCGTTTTGCTTTGACCGCCTCCGCATTTTGTGATGTCATCAACGCTGCTGCCTTCTCGTTCAATGGGGAACCATCTTCCTGGACTTCAGCTGTGGCGCGCATATCTCGGGGAAGTGCGATGTTGTCGCTTGCGGGCACCCGACGGAAAGTCCCATCTTTTGTCGTAGTCATTTCTTCGTTATCCTTTGCAGATCTCCGGATGAAAGCAACCCAAGTTTTGTACACTCTTGAAACCTCTTCCTCTCGGTGTCTATCCCCAAACATGTACGAGGTCAGTCGCAGCCTCGCGGCCAAAAACCTCCACACTTGAACAGCCACGCGGTACACGGCTTTGCGAGGTCGCAAATGGCGCATCGTATACGGTAGCACGATCTGCAGGAACAAAAGATCGATCGGGACTTCGGACAGGGGTTCCCTGGGAATCCAACGTGAGTGATTTGAACGCGACAAACAGAATCCACTACGTACCGAGTCTTCCAGCGTATCGGGAATATAGATCGGTTTCCAATGAAAAGCAAGATTGCGAGGCTCCCGACACCACAAGCAACGACCATCGCGTACATAAACGCACTAATGAGGAGTTTGCGGAATTGAGTGAAGGTGGGTCTTTCCAAAATGTCGCGAATGGGATGGAAATTCTGATCCTGGGGATCCTTGATGAACCACATCGCACCCGGACGCATGATATTTCTGCATCCTCCCAAAAGGACTGCAAATTGATACCTACGAACGGCTCAGCATCCTGAAGGTCAGCACTAGTGCTCGACTTACATGAACATGGTTCCTGCAACCCAGTGGTAGAACATCGCCGTCAATGGAGCTTGCGTGAAGAATGCTATCCTCGATTCAAGCGACGCTTCTGGGAAGACCCAAATCGTGCAAGCATCGAGCATGGTACCACATCCAAGTGGGAAGATGATGAGTTCAATGATAATGAACATTGCCACCTACGCCACATCAGCATCACATCACACGCCGATCAGAAACACATACCTTTACCACCAAGAGTTGTTGCCGAATAGCGTTTCTGACCGCTCTACCAGCAGTCCTCGCGTTCCCTACAGTGAAGACGTTCAGGTAAAGTGCCAAGATGATGCCGACAACACCATAGCCCAATACCACGGCAAACGCGCGTTCATTACTTCCGTGGCCCAGAGTCAAGCGAATCCACGACTGCTGGAAGTGATTGGTGAAGAGTCTGACTTCTCGACCGACATAGGCGAAACGAGGTTCCAGGATCTGTGCAATGGTCGAGTTGCTTTCGAAAAAGTCGTTAATCTTCTGTGTGAGAGGGGATGGGGGTTCTTCAGGTGGTGATTGTTGCAACCACAGCGATGCTACAGCAGACAATTCTGTTCCCTTCGAGGCCTGAAGACTGGTTGTAAAAATGCGGTGACTGGATTTGTAGTTATGACGTACCAGCCATGAGGTTATGTCATGTGACTGGGAGGAAACTACCGATGGCGGGACCAAGCCCCCAACGAAAAAGGTGATGAGGCCAAGTGCATTCGATAGGAAGAATCTCGATGTCTTGTAGAAGAATGGAAAAATGAAGTGACCAAGAACAAGTGTGATGATATCCACAATGGGATCCGTGACGATGCGCATTCCTCTGATAGGAAGATGGAGGATATAGAGAGCTCTCTGAGGGTCCAGCTAAAAACCAACGCGTTAGACAGAATCAGGTATAAACCATTATGACGCACGGATAGGAGCGCCGCTGTTTTTCCGAGGGTAAATGGAAGCCATATTCCAAAACCAATAGCAGTGTCCAAAACAAAGATCATTAAGATCACCTATGAAGGAGTCAATGAAAAGGGCAAAACAGATGTCGTGAACTAAACCAACGTTTTGCACGACGCCAAATATTGGGCCTCGGAGCCCGATTGCTGTCGCAAATTGAGCATAATGTATTTCTTTGTGCATTGTGAACCACCTGCCTTCAAGTGCGCCCTCCATATCATCCTCAACAGCGGCCTCCAAATCGTCCATGCCGTCGTTCATCTGCTCGGCGGGGGCCTGCGGCTGCGGTTGTGCCGGGGCTGGTGCCTGTGCACCCGGTCTGTTAGGGACGTTGAAATCTCCGATATCCACAGCGTCTTCGTCATCATCTTCCTCGTCCTCGCGATCTGCATCTCCGTCCCAAAATATACGCTCCGGTGCCTCGTCGTCCTCCGATTCATCATCATCGTCAAGGGCCGCTTCCCGCGGTGGTAGTTCCTCCCCGTTGTGCTCATGCTCAAGCCAAGGCGCCACTTCGAGTCTATCCGTGCGAGCACGTGCGGCGTCAATGGGGCCGATCGTTGGAGGCTGATGATCGCGGAAATAATGTTCATACTCTTCTTCCATCTCATCTCTTGCCCTCTTCTTTCTGTCCATGTTCTTGTCAGGCACACTGGACGAATCCGTTGGTTCTTCCGGTGGGTGGCTGCTTTGCGTTGCAAGGTGCTCCAAGGATGTTGTATGGTGAAGGCCACTGGAATCCAGACTATCGTCCGCGGCGAGAGAGCTCTTCGATACCGGCAAGTGTGTGAAACTGAGGTCCGAAGACGTCGGAGACGACGGTGCGGATGAGGCTTTGGGAAGGGTTTCACCTTCAACAGTTGGCGTCGTGGGACGTGAGGATAGAACCGGAGAGGAGAGATCAGGTGAAAAGATGATCGATCGACGACGAGGTCCTTCCTCGGGGATCGGGGAACCTGTCATCATGGCCGTCTGTAACGCTACCAGTGAAGGCGCTGGCATCTCAGGGACCGGCTCTCGAATGTCATCCTCTGCACTGCTTGTTGGAACTCTGAACGTGAACTCAAAAGGAGTAGATTCTACGGAAGTAGAATGTCCTGAGACCGATTCCAAGGGTGATGGTGACGGGGTAAAAGTCGAGGAGCCGTATAGGGAAGGACCAGCCTCAGCAAGGGGTCCGCTACTCTCATGGTCATTGCCGTCATCGATTCGCCTCCGCATGCGCCTCCGAACGTCCGATGCAGCTGGCACAGAGTCTGCAGTAACTTCTTCTTCTTTTTCCTTTCCTTTATCAGTGTCGACCGGTGGCGCATCGTGGTTTTCCGGAGGTAAAACCGCTGGTAATGGCGGGATACCAATAGGTTCGATGTGGACATGAGGTCGACGTATTGGATCGCGCCGAAGTTCTAGACGTTCTTGATCATCAAAATGTCGCGGAAGGGCCTCAAAGCGAGGGTTTGGTGGGATAGGACGATGGGGACGCCAAAGCCTCGCCTGACGACGCGCCTCGACATCCATTTCCAGTGGACCTTGTCTTTGAGGGACGAGCATGCGAGCGTTGATGTCCTGTACGGGCTGGTTTGCAGGCTGTTGGTTGAGAACGGGGGGGTCTTGGGGTGGAATACCAGCCATTTCATCCTCTTCAAAGACTCCAGGCCGTGCGTTCTGGGATATCCACTCACGAAGGAGAAAAACGGCGACGAAAATCAGCACGATTAAAGACGCAATAATTTGGCCTGCGAATATATCCGACGACAAGGTCTGCCAGAATGCACGAGATGTGAAGCGATGCAGGATTGTTGCGTTCGTGAAGGAAGAGACGGTCTCATTGCTGATTGTCAAGGTCTGGACGAACCCAATAATGCGAACATCTGCGGGCCGTTCACGACCACTAATCCACCACGCTCTGGAGACTTTTTAGCACCTCGGCGACTGGGACATGTATGAATGGACGCACGTAGACTCTCCCATTGTGAAATAAACTCTCCATGTCCAGATAGTAATCCAAGGGAGCAATGCCAACCAAACAACTGCGATCACAATGGCTCGGATTCCGAACAGAGACGCAAAGAATGCTTGCTGTGCAAGTCGGCGAATGAGTAATGGAGGAGGCAATGAAGCAGGCATGTCGGAAGCATAAACTAGTGGTGGCAGTCAGATGTACACAGCATAGACTTTAGAGAGGCCAAGCTCACCTTTCGTGAAGGAGTAAGGGTGTTTGCAAACATCGCATGTTTTCTTCTTACTGTGCGACAACCAAGTTGTTAAACTGTGGAATGTAATGAGATGAATGCAGAAAAGAGGGTAAGTGGGTCGAACTGACCAGTCTTGATGAATGTATCGGATGGTGCCAGAACATTTACAGGGATAAAAGAGCGGCTGACCAGGTTCTCCCGGCGCGCTGCATATTCGACAAGTATCTTTGAGGATCATGAGTGCTCGAGAATCGCTGGGGTAACACAATTTCGCTGACCTTGCTCTTCGGCTTCTTGCATATGTGGTTTGTCAGTGATGTCCTACTAGATTCCGGAACTGAGGTGATGGAGCACGTGTTGTTGAAAGGTCCTGAATACGGTGGATGATAGAGGCTTTCTGTCGCTGATTCTGCCAAGTTAATGGAGAAAAGGACGGGGCCAGGACGAGTACGAGGAAGAAATACGAGTGAGTGTTGGCCAGCAGGTCAATGCTTGCTTTGGCAGATGGTCCAGGTAAACAACGACAAAGACAAGCCCCGACTAGACTGGGCTGGTAGCTCACAACTTCGCCGCAGCGTCTCGGTGCTGGATGGCAGTTTAGGCGTTCATTTCCCAGCCGTTGTCGCTGGGTCAGCCATATTCTCGAGGAGTATCTGCCGAGTAATCAAAATCTTTGGCATTATGCCTGGACTTTCACTTTCGCCGATACACTGGTACCTCAGGCTGGTCGTAGCAAAGCACCGGGCTCTTGACTGGTATGGTCGCAAGAAACATAATGGATAACACCCGCTCTTTCAATCGGTTTGACTTGCTGACATCTCCAGACCGGCCAACGCCTGTTAGGGCGTGGCCATAAACAGCAGCAAGCACACTCTACTGTCCCCCTACACAAACCTTGACACCGTCTTATTTCTCCAGATCCTCGCCTTTTCCGTCCGAAGTGTCTGCGAGGGACTTGTCGTGACTCCCATGGTCATAATCCGTGTCTACGTCATCCGCCGAAATAAGCTTCTCCACAAATGTCTCCTGCGCAGGGAATATCACAGAGGTGGCGTAGTACACCACACACGACACCACGAACTAACACGATATCAGCAATCTAAGCGTACGGCGCCAAAAAATCCCAGAGGCCCTCCAACTTACGCCATACATCCAAGAAATGTCAAACAGATAGGTCGCATTTCCTACGTTGATAGCCGGGTTGATCGAATTAAGGAGACCTGGGAACGTTGGTACCACGGTGACGAGCATGGCGAGCACGGCACGCCAGTTCTGTGTGACACGTCAGGTATGCAACGACATGTGAAAAGACGTAGAACTGACGAATCCCCCAGTGTACCTGTATCGGCCGTTTGGATCGTACATCGCAGGAACATCCACCTTGCCTCTGTGGACCAGCCAAAACTGTAGGAACGGTAGTCAGGCGGCGGTCTGTCCTATCCATGCATAGAATACACACATCTGTGATCATGACCCCCGCGAATGGCCCCAAGAAGATGGTGCATCCGTTCACGAAGTTCAAGAACCCTTGGGCACTGTTCCATGATATGTTCAGTCTGGGTATCTCTTCAATATCGGAAGCCTACTTGGCCAGGATCTCCCAGGGGCATAAGGCCCAGCCCCCGATGAAGGCACAGATTATTTGTCCACGTCTGATGTTGATGTACTGTATAATTACTTAAGCGTTGCCTGCCAGCGTGCAGGTGCTAGTAGGCACAGCAACCCACCTTGGGGAATAAAACTGTCATATCATTTCCGGCGCCAAGCGAATTTGCGCTAATGTTCGTTCCAACAGTCGTGAGAGCAAACGCGAATGAGGCAAAGAAAGCGGCAGCGCGGTTATCCCATTTGTCGATGAGCAACAAGGGATCCCAGAGGACTTCCCCATACAGCTGGATTCCTGCATTCGTGACCGCAATGCCAGCAAAACTGCACAGGACGAATGCGATGGGGATTATCAAAGGCTGCACGTATTGCCTGTCAAGCTTTTCGTTAGTACCAGGTCTCCGCGTAAGTGAAATTGTTTACGCTTTCTCATCTTTCGCATACCGCTGCCGTGGCATTCAGTTGGGCTGTATATGATCGGAGACAGGGACTCACAGTAAAGTCAGGGATATTGACGGACAAACTGGCGTAGATACCCAGCGCACTGTTCATCGCACTCAACCAGTTCCAAGAGAACTGTGGCTCGGTTATGGTTGCATGCTCAGCGAAAAGCCCGCCGGAGGATGGAACTTGAACAAACGCCCAAATAACCATTGCTAGCCACGCTATCGGGACTACTACACCCTTGACGAGGAATAACAACCTCACTCTGTGTGGAGAGACAAGCATGAAGGGCAACTGGATCAACCAATAGATGACGTAGCACAGAAGGCCTAAGAAAAGGTTGAGCGACTGGACAGTTTGCTCATCCCATTTAGCTTTACCTGAACTCGTGATGTTTGCCTTTGGAGAAAGATGGTTTGGCATCCGTGCGATCGATGGCCAAATAGCCTTTATCATCTTGAAAGAGTGTAAGATCAAGAAGTCAGCGACGTTTGGTATGGTGCGCAAACTTACCTGATATACACATTGTGACCCATTATACGACTGATAGTTCATGAGTGAAGCTGGTCAGAACGGTGGTGATGAAATTCTTCACCTGGATACCAAACCAAAACAAGGAAAGGATGACACGACTGACCACCGTAAAGTAGCTAAACCAGAAGCCGAACGACGATCTGTTTAAGACAGGAAACGCGACATGCAGCCGAGCACCAGTAGTTCCATTGAGTACCATGACCACGGAAATGATCATATAACCAGCTGCGATGCATGGAAGAGCTTGACGCCTTTGAGGATTTGAACATTTTCAGAATACCTGACAAAACGAGATAATGCACCAAGACAAGCCAATCGCTAGCATTGAACTGGCAAGTTCCCAAACCGCAAGGTTCGTAGCGTCGGACACCCAGTAACATACCTCAATGAAGGATGAGATGATTATGGGACATCAGGACACGATGCACGCACATAGTTCCAAGTCCTGGAACAATGAGTAAAATCGGTTGGTGACACAGAAACGACTCTACTCACGTCCAGGTCCTTAAGCGAGGAGGAACCGGGTCCATATCTTTGTTACTCCAGCCATGGGCGGCGAACGATGTCTCCTCTGGCTCGAGTGCCCAAGCCGATGGTCGGAAAAAGTCGAGTGCATCTTGCGTAGAGAAACCCATTGCTCAAGTTGACGGGGTGGCGTTACGGGACAATTTAAAACCTTTTTATCTTGGCATCGTTATTTTCGGAAAAGATAAGGGAAGAAAGTAAGAACGCCAGAATGCCACGATGTCTCTAGTTGGTCTGGCCAGCCGCTTATCACTTGCTTTCATAGACGAGCTGGTCGGCAGTTGGTCAATGTCAACAACAACACAGTGCGGATAAGTAGTAATCGGGTGGCTATAGAGGACTTACCATGACGATACGGGTGACTCGGAGACGTTCAATGGGAGATAAACGCCTTTGGTCTCAGGCTACCTACGCGAGATCAGCTGATAACACGAAGATGCACATCATGGGATCAATGGGCCCAAAAATTGACAATGTCGCGCGGCCACCCGCTCGGAGCGTCTCCGAGGAGCGATCGACCCGCGCGTCACGGTTGGAGCAGTTCTTAGGCAATGGCGACCTGGTTGTGTGAACTCAAGTTGCTGGTGACTAGGACGAACATCTGATCATGTCTGCCACCAACAGCTCCCCTGTCCACTCCAATATTCCAAAAAATTTCGTTGTTATTTTCGTTCGACGTTCATCCACAGAATTTACATTACATATCAAACTCGTATACACTACATCTAGCCCCACCTCTAGAAAGGAAGTCAGAGAGCAGCCTGCAAATAGAACGGTCTTCAATCCAGGTCATCCACCTCCATGTAGTTGTCCGAGTCCGTGTCTTGGTACTCAAGGACGCCGTCCTCGGGGACCAACAGGTGAGCTTCGAAACCTCCATCGCCATCTTCAATGATGCTCCATCTCTCCGCTCGCGCTATCATGTCGTCTGCAATATACTGCATGTACAACTCCCCATTCTCATCGTCAGCGCTGAGGCGAATATTCCACCCGAGATAGATGCGGTTATATGCCTCGTCGCGGGCGATAAGACCTTCGTTGTGCTTATACTCCACGTCATATTCGTGGATCATCGCGAGTGTGGCTCCGCGCCGGAGACAACTGAGGTCGCTCTCGTCGAGCTGGTCAAAAAGGTAGTCGTCCTCGTCGATAAGGACACTGGGAGGCTCCCAGTGAGGGTATGCATAGGCACCCCGGTACGTTTCTTCCTCGCTTCCGGTGCCATAACTGAACATATCGTCGTACCAGCTAGAATCTTCCTCGTCTTCTTCATCTATGTCATCCTCATCCTCTTCATCCTCCTCGTCGGTCGCCCCGAAATCATCGATTTCTTCATCGTCATCAGGAAAGAGGCCCTCCCATGGATCGGAGTCATTGGAAGCTGGGTCACGACCTAGCAGAGCCCCATTCTGGGAACCTTTCACTTTTGCGATCGCAGCTACGATAGCTTTGATCATGAAGACGGGTATCGGGCGGTGCCGTACATTGGTACGACAACACGGACAAGTTTTACGCCGACGAAGCAGGTAATCAGGGTCGCTGTCATCGTACATTTCATCGTCGACGGCTGGTGCCTTGCGGAACCACTCTTGAAGACATGTTACACATAGGATGTGTCCGCAGGGTGAAAGGCTGTTGTTTTTTTTTTGTTCAGAAAGAGGGCAACGCTAGGTGGCAACACAAAACGCACGCATATGGCCGGTAGAGTAACTCCATGCAAATCTGACACTGCGAATTGCTTTCTATGGTCGTGATAGCCTAAGGCCAGGCCGCGAAAATATGTATCATTCAGCGAGAGAAGTAGACTTAGGGCCCATCAGCTAACCTCGTCTGATTTCTTTGTCTTGCTCTGTAACTTGGATGAATGGGATTCGGACTCTTTCAGCTTCTGAACGGATTGAATCGGATCAACATTAGAAAGTGTTTGCACGGGAGGCCTCTCACTTGTCTCAAGGCATTATCTTGCTGCTTCAATTCTTCGATAACCTGGGTGGCGTTGGCGTCGCTTATGAAACGTTTGAATTCAAATTACCTTGCTTTGTTTCTTGATAGTTTTCTTGTTTTCGTGAGCCAGCTAAAGATGAAATAAGGGAGGTAGGAATCATTGTAGTGGAATATATGCGTACTTTTTTCCAGGCATCTAACTCCCGTTTGATTTTCGCAAGCTCAGCGGCGGCAAGGGGGCCACTGTACTCAGCGTGCGTGTCGATGACGCCATGCGTATCCCTTCCCGATCCCTCGACATCGGAAGCGGTACCCTTGGATGGTAACTTGATCGATTCTCTGGATTTTGACCTCTCCCTCTTGATGGAAGCGGCTTGGATCTCTGGTACACGAGACGTACTCGCATGGGGAGCGTTCTCGGCCAGGTGGCGATTGTGGGAACGGTGTTTCGTCTTGGACTTGCGCCCACGGTCAGAGTTGGCATCATCGACGGCCACAAGAAAAGATCTCGAGCTCGAGGATGGAAGAGATGGGTTTCCGGGTTTCTTTCGTTTACTCGGGTCGACATGGGAAGCGTCGGGCTTGCGAGTCAAGTTGGGTTGACGCGGTTCTTGGGATGGTTGGGGGTCGGGTGAGCGGGACCTACGCCTTCGCTGGCTATGTAAAGGTGAAGGGCCAGATATAGATACAGGTTGACGTCGCTGAGCATTATTAGTACGACGTGATCCCCTTGCAGCGGTATTCATTGGGAGATGGGCACAGGAAGAGGCTGTAGTGCGGTTGAGAAATCGATGTGGGGTTGTACACGACTCGCTACGACAAACCTTGGAGATGGCGGACAGCTGTCGTGGATGGTGGTGGTAAAGACAAGAGTCAGACGCAAAGGGTGGGACCTATAAAAGGGACGTCATGTGATATCACATAACCCTTGTGCGCGTCGGTTGGATTCTTCGGAACGCCATATGGACTTTGTTTGGAACACGCTCTACGTGTAACCTGGTGGTGATATGGCAAGACCCTCGAGCTCGGTTTTTCCGCTGCTCCTATCGGTTCCGTTGCGACCCATCGCAGACGGACTGAAGTGTTGACGCCCAAGAGGGACGAAAAGGCTCACCGTCAGGCGCCGCGTCGACAATCCAGATCTACCTAAAAGCTCCATCAGGAAAAGGCAGTACTACTTGGCTTATCACCGCTACCCTGATTCTGCGCAGCACGTGTCTCGCGATGTATTCTTGGAAACGTTGCCCGACAAACACGTTCATGGAGGGCAGGGTGAGTCACGTTCCTAGCGCAAACGAGTCATCACACTGGTGGGATTTCATCCTCGCTTTGCAATGCTCTATTGTATTTCAGAAATCTGTTGGTAGTCTGGCCAAAATCAGTTGACACGCGCAATCATCTGGTTCGTGTGAAGCGAAATACCTATGTCTTGGCGGTCCAATCTTGCCCTCGGCCTTATGGTCACGGAACAGCGTCCATACCATTCTCGGGATCAGATTACAAAACCAACCGCCAAATCAATCAGCTCAGCCAGAGAAAGACAATGGTGTCACGACTCCGCTGTGCTCATCCATGCCACACATGCATGGGACTGTTGGTCTGAAACGCCTCAAATCGACTGACAAAGCGGTCTTGTGTACGCCTCATTCCGTCCACCCGATGGCGGAAGGCCGTTCACACGCTTTTATGATGCGAAGTTCTAGATTTGATTAGGCGTCTGGTACGCTTCAGGAAAGTACAAGGCATGGCTGGACGTGCCAGGAATCACGATCCCTTGGAGACTGATGAAGCGTTTATCAATCCCTCTTGCAGGTGCGTGTTTCAGGTCGGTCCACCGCGCATCACATATCCGATTCATATGTAAATTCCAGCACTTCTATTTTGGCCCGCGATGCTGGATCATGTGGCAAGATTTCGTGGACACGCCATGCACAGAATTCACATAACGCAACGAAAGTGTCTCGTTCCAACGCGTTCTCGATCCGCGGATATCGCACTCCTAGATGTACCTGGTAGTATCTGCAACGGGCAAGCAGCCTCAGCCGTCATCTTGCCAGCCTCCTTGTTTTTCAGGTGATGTCTGTCTGATGACGATGATGTCGGGAAAGCTCATTCACACCAGCCATCGTCCAGTCTCTTTACACCGCGATTCGAATCGCCGAGTCGAGTTTTGATGCAAAAGATCAATGTCTACATCCGTTGGCGGTGTGGCCAAAACCAGCCTCGATCATAAACAAGCTGTTCGTTCCACCACGATTGTCGACCCTTGTATTTTGAAATCCAGCATTGAGGCACGGTGCTGATCGTAGCCAGGATGAGAGACGTCAAACTCAACTTTGCCTTGTCAAATTACGCGCGCTTGCGATCACAGATTACCTCCAAAGGCAAACATCTGCACAGTCGCACGTGATACATCGTTGCACAGCCCACGAAACGATTAGCGGTGATTGGGCAGAAGTAGATCCGTTCATGTTCTCGTTCTCAAGAGCGCTCCGAGTCCCAAACGTGAGGCACTTCATATACACACGTTTCATGACAGGGACTTTGGCTTATCGTGGAACGACCACAGCTCGAGGGTTGAGGGTTTCATTTCCGCAAAGCTCGTCGACGACCCACTGCGACAAGTTGAGAACAAGGGGCAAGCACTGCGGTAACTTGGTGTCACTTGGCTCGATTGATCTTTCATATTGATCATCTGTTAGACAAGTGCGATGCAAGTGCCGTTGCGTTTTCCCTCTTTGGCTGTGAGGATCGAGAACTCCAAGGAGACCCACCTTGAACACGCCTGGCCTGCTAGGTATAAAGAGGATCCCGTGTCATGGAAGAGGTCCAGACAACCAACAAATCACCTAAACCTAGCTGGTCAGCGAACTCCTCGGTCGTCCACTGTTACCAAGAGCTCACCCACATCGTTCGCAGAAGCAAAAGATTTATTCTTCAACACCACCGTAACCTACATAAAAGACAATGCGCAACGCCAAGGTAAGCTCTCGCTGGCGGGAGACTCAGTCTCGAGTCAGCAAAAACTGACCATTCGTCAGATCTGTGATACCGTTTCCCGCAAGGCCGGGATCAAGCAACCCTACTGGGGGAAACAGACAGAGAATAGTGCCAATGGCGGCTCTGACAAGCCGACCTGCGGCGGAAGCGGCGGCAACAGTGGCGGGAATTCCAACGGACGCTAGAAGCTCTATCGCCATCCCAGCCCGGTTCAACTAGTTCAACGTGTAGCGCTAGTGATTTTTTAGTTATTTATGCCGACCTGACCGTTTGTATTGAGAGTATGTATCTGCGAGATAACCCCAGTTTGTTCCTTCCGGATTTGTGTGCCGCGCGTGGTTGTACATGGGGAACATGCATTGGTAGTGGGGAGATTAATGACTTCACCCTGAACTGTCCGTGGGGCTCGGGGGCGTGTGTCCTCCGTGCGTACATGCACGAGATAGCCAAGCGCCGAGCGGTTGACTCGGAACAGGTTCAGGACCGAACTCCGCACAAGGTAGAAGCAGGGATACAACCAGAACCTGATCAATGGGCGTAAAGCACGACCGTATCAACAGAAAACCCGAAATAACTTAAATTATTCGATTGTTGGCACACCTGACACGAGACAAAAAGGGGCTAGTACGCGGGCGGGCCCCGCCCTCGATTCGAAAAATAAAACAACCACGACTAGTTCACGTCCATGAACCGTTGGATAATGTGGTCCGCCTCCGCACACTCCTTTGGGTCCTCAAACACTCTCAACACGACGTGCGACGGCATCAGTAACCGAGCCTTGTTCACCCGATTTTGTAGATCACATCGCCTTTTTTCTCCTTCCGTGATTGGTCGCACATGGTTCATCGCATGTACATTCGAGAACACGGGTGAACCAGAGCCGATGGAAATCGGGGGCTCGTCCTCCGATACGCGATACAGGGATAAGGCCTTGGAATCGGGTGAAGGCTCGAAAGAGGGTGGTGGAGGTGGAAGGCTACCATTTTTGATGGGAATACGGATAGCACCAGGGTGTGCGTGGGAAATGTTTGTGTCTGAAGCGG
The DNA here is from genome assembly GCA_038093095.1 of Boletus insuetus. Lineage (NCBI taxonomy): Eukaryota > Fungi > Basidiomycota > Agaricomycetes > Boletales > Boletaceae > Boletus > Boletus insuetus. The sequence goes on along the minus strand of JBBPRQ010000055.1, from coordinate 41,297 downwards.
CACGTTTCGGCACCATCCGTAATGGGATGCCACTTGGGAAGGGTATAGTACCCTTTGACTTGGTTGGCTTCATCGGCGAGTGAGTCAACCCAAAATCGGTCTTGAACCCAGTCGGATCCTCGAGACCGACGGTGCTCACATCCCGTATAAATACGCCTGCAATCTGACTTGGCCGCTCAGCAGCCAATGTAGAATACAATTCTAGATCCTGTTCTCCCGAGTCTCCGATAAGAAAGAATTGAGATTCAGGGAACTGATCGAGAACCTCGACGACATTCCCTCTTTTCCTGGTCCCGGGTGCTGACAGAAGACCATTGAAGAGCGATCGCCCCGCGTAAGAACGTAGGCGGATCGAACCGCGGGGGAGCTTCGAAATGTTGATAAATTGAGTGATCACCGGAAGAAGCTCAAAAGGTGAGTTCGACTATCGCGGAGTGAGTATTCAGACGAGGAATTAGAGAGGTGGACGGACCACATAGTGAAAGCTGACCCCGCGCTTCCACATGGTATCATACCATTCCCCCATCTCAGGAATAATTGTATCTTCTAGATCTTTGACAAACACCTGATTGAAAATCGCACGTGTACCCTCCAGGATATTCGAAACTTTGACTGTGTCATCAATATCGGAGATGACGCGTACGACCGAATCAGTGATTGGTATACGGATGGTGCTCGTGGGTGTCTCGTGGAGCTCTGGTGTGCGTTTCATGCTGATGATCCGCGCCTCTACCAACAGTTCACGTTCGACGTGTCTTTGATTAGATGTGATGTGCGTGCCGACTGGATGCGTGCTGATATCGTTCCAATTTATTCTGAATGTGTCTGAAAAGTGTCCATCTGGGCCAGTGAGTATCTCCCGGGTCAAGAGAGGGCCAAATGACTGTCCCTGGTGTTTAGGATCGGGCGTTTGCAAGAAGACGGAGACAAGTATTCTTCGAGAGGGTAGCGATGACGCCCAGAACAACCCGAGCCGTGACTTTAGGTTTTCATGCAAACGTGCCAATTCGGCAGGTATAAGATCCACTGGTATTAATTGATGGGTAAAGTGGATATCATCTTCCTGGTCATAGTTCCCGCTGTTCCGAAAGTGGGCATCAAGAGTTTCAACCTCGTAATCGTCGGGGATTTCATAGGGACGAGGCGGAAGATGGAGGAGTTCGGGGAAATTTTGCAACTCGATATCTGTTAGATGGGGTATTGACTGGGGTTTGGGTATTGATGCGAAGCCTATCATAAATGTCAACGAGGTGCATGTTTCAAGTCTGAGCGCTTAAAGTCCACACCTCTAGCAAGTCGAAGGAAGGCGCGCTGCGACCGAGTAAGGATTTCGGGGGTTCGGCGAGACGTCGCGAACCCAGAGACGTGAAGGACTATGTCGAAAGCATCTGTCAAAATATAATTAGCGCAGCACTAAACAGATGCCAGGTGGGCTCACTTTCATGCTTGCCTGGAGGTGCGTGTCTGAGAGGGTGCTTGGTCGCCCAACCAGGGACCAGATGGACCTCGTCGACAGTGGCGACGTTCGTGGAGCCACGTTTAATTTTTTGACTCCAGTTCTGTATAACGCTGCGTGGCGCGCGATTGTCGTCTCCTGGCGCAGTCGCCCATTGCGAAGGTAGTGAGCGTCGAGTTTCGCGGTGCGAAATACGGTTCTTGATACCCGCCCACCTCGACGAGTGAGGGGAAGTCATGCTAGTGTTTCAAAGGGACGGCGACTGGCCAGACTGACGCGGACTGGAACAAAATGCAATTATGGACAGGCTGTCAGCCCGTCTTGGACTCTACGTTGGGGCCAGCAGCTGTGCTCGTTGATACTTAGTGACTTCGGTTCTAATTGGTTGGCACAGCAAATTTGACCCGACACTCCGCGACGACCACCAGTAGATGTTCCGAGTCAATACCGCTCTTAATAGTGTCAGTCTCAGAAGGATCGGACAACGCTTCTACTACCCCAAGATGAGCCAACAACACCAAGAGCAGGCCAAGAAAGGTCCATCTCCTAAACTACGCGGGCATCCAAGGGATTCACCAGATGTACGGATCTCAAAGAGCCTCTCATGGTTACTTCGCCATGGCGCAGAAAAGGCTGGTTTGAATATCCGTCAGGACGGTTACGCAAAGGTTTCCGACGTGGTCAGCCCGCAGAATTAATACTACGACGATCAGCTACACTCACGTTGTCAGGTAGCTTGCTAATCCCATGTTTAGGGATGTTACATTCATACACCTACAAGATATCGTGAAACGCGACCAAAAGTCACGATACCAATTTTTGTTTGAACCGCAAACGTTGGAGTCTACTGGTACAGATGTGTGGTGGATACGGGCCAATCAAGGTCACTCTATAAAGGTCTGTCATTCTCGTAGTTTTCTTTGAGTTCTACACCCAACGTAAAGTTTAGAACACTGAACTTGATCTGCAACCAATCGAATCAGCATCTGAGATACCCATGGCTGTTCATGGCACAACACGACAAGCATGGAACCTCATAGGTTTGCATCTCTCGTCCCCGTCCCCCTCCTTCTAACCTTTCTTCTTGTCAGCCACCCATGGTTTGTCAAAAATGAAGCGAAATCACATTCATCTAGCGCAGAATGTTCCAGGTAGTGGCGTCATCAGCGGTAACTGCATTTTTTTTTTCTCGTTTCCATCCCAAAGAAAGGTGCTAAGTGTAAATTAAACAGGTATGCGGAACTCGTCTCAAATTCTCATCTTCGTGGATGTTCAGAAAGCTCTTGACGCGGGAATCAAGTTTTATCTCTCTGCGAATGGTGTCGTCCTCACAGAAGGCAATGGTGATGGATTTTTGTCACCAGATTTTTTTCTACGAGTCGAAGATGGAAACCGTACACTGCTGCAAGGATGGGAAGGCAGTGGACCTATTGTCCCGGCCCCTTTGGTCCAGGCGAATGTCAAGGTTAATGATGTTGTCACAGACGGGGTACGGCGGGTTCCGTCGGAGGATCTATTAAGTTCAAGTTGATGAGGTAGACTCAGGGTGCAAATTGAATCTAAAATCTTTGGCCCCTTTCTCCCACGGAACCTATTCGGTTCCATTCTACATCCTGCACGCACCAACTTTAGACACTCCCCGCAAACATTCATAGACCATCAAGCCCGTGGTGATGCACGACGTCTATTTTCAGGTCTGGTGTCAATGGTAGTCCAGACTCCAATGCGTTTGTATTGGTTTTCAAATTTTGAAACGTTGCTCTCGAGATCTCACATGTACCCGTACTCATCCGACGGAACTTATAGTTTGAACACCACTTGATCAGAATCTCTGTGAGATCAGGGCACTCTCGTCCCGCTGTCTTGGTATTACGATCAGACGGGAGTGGGACCTGGACATCTGGAAAGAAGACTAGATGTTCGTCGTACTCGTCCCGGGTGTCGGACTACGTACAACTACTAGGTGAGATCTCCCGAGCCGGAATTTTCACCCCCTCGTACTGATACCAACCCACTGACTCGAATCATCGATGATGGACTCGGACCTAGCCTCACCGTGTGATTCCTCGCCAGTTAGCAGTTGTCACATGATGGCCGTTATCTCTCCCCCTCCGTTATCTGCATGACAATGAAGACCCGACTGTCGGGGGCCTCACTAACGCGCGTACCAAACCCCGACACGGTTGTCGGGTATCCGATGTCAAATGATAGTGAAATTCACAAAGAGGCGCCTGGGGTACAATTTGGGAAGCCCTCCGAGGTATCCCGTTACGGTATCAGCGATAGTCGGGTAACTTGAACTCCCGGTCAGTGGTTGGCAACGTCCGCGCTCGTCTCATGGCTCGTGAAGGCGCAAAGTTCCTGTCAAGTTTTGCCGAACCATGACCATGGGGTTCACTTTCCAAAGGGGAGTTCCCGTCTTGCTCTATTAAGGTTGAAAAAACTCTTTATTGTTCACCTCCGCCGAAAAGAAATTCTCCGGACACAGTCAGAAGATCGAGCAAGCAACACCGTTGTTGACGGCCATTTCCTCACAATCGCTTCGCGGTAAAAATCCCCTCCTTCATACTTGTGCTGGGGCGTTTACGTCCCCCTCACCGCTGGACAGGTCGTGTGGGCGGGGGTCGGGTAGTTTTGACACTGATTTCGTCCGACTTGCCCTGGTTAGCAAACGGCTCTCCCGCGAGAACGTCCTGCAAGCGGGGCTCAGCGGACGGATATCGTGCAGGAGAAAGAATACTTTACAGCGTTGACGAACATGTCGACGGTGTGTGTATATGGAGCTGATTTGCGTTGGTGGAAGTTTCTAGGACCAATGTCAGCACGACAAGGGGAAACGTCTGAGACGTCTTACTAGCGGCGAGCGAGTCTTTGAGAGTGAGTTGGAATGTATAGGTATGTGTGGATGACTCGACCGTGCTCTCCTTCCGTTTTTATACGCATTCTAGCCCCTTACAAAACTACAAATCCCGGATTGGACCCCGCAGCGGACTTGGGCTTGGGCCGGATAGATGTACTGACTCCTAAGTTTGGCTGACATGGGCCGTTCGGCAGGGCACGCGTTCGGAGTCTTTGTGGCAGGCCCTGCTGGCTTGTCTCCAAGGCACTCGGCCGGGCGCACCAGAGATGGTGGATATTCGCACGTACGGTTTCAATACATTCATCATAATAAAAATGGAGATCGCACTGCTTTCCAGAATTCTGCGTGGTAGATTGCTTAAATGCGCTGAAGAAGGGAAAAAAACATACAGCACCTCGAAATATCTACGTCATTGTATCACAGGAAGCCAACAGAAGCCTGGTTAGGGTCGAGTGACCGCATGGCAAGGGCTTTGGCGGAGGCGCGCCTCCGGCCGATGGCGATGGCGTTGCTGGACCAGGAGCCATCGCCGCAGCCGGGGTCCCAGAGACGTGTTAATGAGACATTATCAGTACAATGTTCCGATCAAGCTGAGGGTTGATTGTCAACATCACCGGAACTTCCGGTGAACGTCGGCTGGAGAGTTGCCTGATTCAAATCGAGCGTGCTGAAAAAGTCAGAGATGACGTTAATTGCTTGATCAAGAAGGCTCCCCAAGAAATCTTGGGCTTCTAAAGGGACATACCCAACAGTGGATGACGGGCTCCGATTCGTTCACGGCGTTGGTGTTATCAAGCTACCATGCTTCATGTGACTCTCGCATCAGCAACAATCGCTCACTGAGATATGACATGCAGCGCTTCACTTGTAAGCGCCGGAGAACACAATATTATATTTCTTCGGCCGACGACAATACAAGTAGTAAATCGGACAAGGGAAATCGGATGTAATATGCAAGAGAGTCGTCTATTCCGGTAAAAGCCCATCAGGTGCTGTGTCTTCAGACGTTGATGCTGCGGAGCCACGTGTCTCTGCAAGCTTTTGCAGTTCCGCCATGTAACCGTTCAACTCCTGTACAAGGGTTAGGCACGAACGGAGTAACGACAGGGAGTACTCACGGCATTGTTCGGCTCAAACTGCAACCCGAGAGATATTGATTCGATGGCTTCTTCCAGCTGTTCAAGCACTACAAGTGCTTTTGCCTTCCTGAAGTGGCCCTTTGGCCAGTTGCGACGAATGGCGATGACGGTCTCGGCATCCGCTAGCGCGCCGAGATAGTCACCAAGCTCTAACAAGGTCGTCGATCTATTTGAGATGACAGTAGACAGCTCCTCCCGAAACACTGCTGAGCTTTCCCAAAGGGGACGTTGTACTGCAATACTTGCAGCAAGATTGTACTTGGCGAGGGCCTCCTTGCGTTTGTTGACTTTGTAGAGATTCTGCCTACGGTATAAGCGACTGCGTAAGCTATGCCAGACTGTATGCGTACGTTTCCCTCTTCTTTCGTGTTCGTGACTGCCTGCGAGAGCTTTTGCTGGACGACGTTTGGAGGAGGTGGGCAGCGGAGGTTGGGATTGGTGAGGAGGACCTTGGAGATGCGGTTGAGAGCGGTAAAGTCTACACTGCACTCGTCACACTTTTCGCGCTTGTGTTGGTTGCAGAACGCGAACGCGTGACCGGGGCCGCCAACGGCGAGGTCGACTGGACGAAAGTCGGCGTCGATACGCGCTTGCATGATCGGGTCTGGCTGCGGCGGGGCCATCATCTGGGGTGGTCGCTGGGGCTGCCCCGGATGCGGGGGCAGCATCCCTGCAGCTGGCTGTTGAGGTTGAGCCATGATCTAGCTGTATGACTAAGCAGCGTCGGTGTTCATAAGCGTGGGAATTGTTTATTTTGTCAGCAATTCCCAGCACATTTTTTTGAAGCTGATTTGTGTTTCTTTCCTCTTTCCCTCCATCAACGACCCACTATACAACATCACACTCGGTACAGAATCAAAAAGAACTTTGCAGTTCAATCACTCGCTTCTAATATGACCAATGGAATTGTAAACGGTAATGCAAGTCTCGAGACTCAGTTTGGTCAGTTTCACCGACTTATTTATCCTGAGTCTCTCATATTCACCCTCTGCAGCTTCCCTCGGCATCAACGGGGCAAAATCAACATATGTTCCTCCTCATTTGAGAAATGCGCAGCGCGCTGCTTCCTCCCCATCTCCATCACCATCCATTAATGAGTATGCCACATCATTTCATGCATCTAGCTCCGCAGTTCACCAGCGCTCGTTTAGATCCGGCTGGAACGACCCACGCGCATCCCCTCGCGGTGGTTACGAACCATTGCGTGGTGGACACAACGAAAGGGGTAAACCCAACAGCCTTAATACTTTTGGCTCTCCCCGCAGCGTGGCTGCAAATGACTGGGCAGGTCGCCCCTCTACCAACGGCTGGTCCTCAAGAGAGAGCCGAGGAGATGGCACTGCACGCGAGATGCCTGGAGCCGGTGTCTGGCGCAATGACGCTCACGTCATCGGCTCCCGCAACGTGCGCCTTGAGAAGGAACTTTTTGGTGATCCATCGGATCCATCCAAGCAGCATACTGGGATCAATTTCGAAAAATACGACGATATCCCTGTCGAAGCGACCGGTGCTGGAGTACCTGAACCTGTCACTGCTTTTACGAACCCACCACTAGACCCTGTTCTCCTCGAGAACATTGCTCTCGCTCATTACTCTACACCAACTCCCGTTCAAAAATACTCTATTCCCATCGTTGCTGCCAATAGAGATTTAATGGCTTGTGCTCAGGTGAGTCCCCATTCTACTTTACTGCGCATACACGTGTCAGCTAACGTGTAACCGAAGACGGGCTCAGGCAAAACCGCGGGTTTCCTTTTCCCTATCCTATCAGCATCCTTCGCTTCTGGGCCCCGTGCCCCACCAGTCGACGCCCATATGGGTTACTCACGCACACGTAAAGCCTACCCTACCGCCTTGATTTTGGCACCTACCCGTGAGCTGGTCAGCCAGATTCACGAAGAAGCACGTAAATTCGCCTATCGCTCTTGGGTCCGCCCTGCCGTCGTGTATGGAGGTGCCGATATCAATCAACAATTGCGTCAGATCGAGCGCGGTTGTGATCTCCTTAGCGCCACACCTGGCCGTCTCGTCGACTTGATCGAGCGTGGCCGTATCAGCTTGGCAAACATCAGTTACCTCGTCCTCGACGAGGCTGATCGTATGCTAGATATGGGTTTCGAGCCTCAAATTAGGCGTATCGTGCAAGGCGAAGATATGCCTGGCGTCCAGGATCGTCAAACCCTCATGTTTAGTGCAACCTTCCCCCGTGACATACAGATGCTCGCTCGGGACTTTCTCAAGGACTATGTTTTCCTCTCTGTCGGTCGTGTAGGATCTACCTCGGAAAACATTACGCAGAAGATCGAGTACGTTGAAGACCAGGACAAGCGCTCTGTCCTACTTGACCTTCTTGCATCCGAACCTCCGGGTGGCCTAACCCTCGTCTTTGTTGAGACCAAGAGGATGGCTGACACGCTGTCCGACTTCCTCATGGCTAACCATCTTCCCGCCACATCCATTCATGGCGACCGCTCTCAACGTGAGCGTGAAATGGCACTACAAACGTTCCGTTCCGGGCGGACTCCTATCCTCGTCGCTACCGCCGTTGCCGCTCGTGGTCTTGACATTCCCAATGTTACGCACGTTATCAACTATGATCTACCCTCTGACATCGACGACTATGTGCACCGCATTGGTCGTACTGGTCGTGCAGGTAACACGGGTGTGTCTACCGCATTTTTCAACCGTGGCAATAAGAACATTGTTCGGGACTTGATGGAACTGCTTCGCGAGGCTAATCAAGAAATTCCTTCATGGTTGGAATCCGTTATCCACGAGACAACGTTTGGTAACAGCTACCGTGGCCGTGGCCGTGGAGGTGGGGGTGGAGGTGGAGGTGGCAGAGGTCGCGGTGGCAACCGTGACTACCGTCAACAAAGTGGCGGATACGGCGGTGGCGGTCATAGTGGATACGGCGGTAGGGGAGGATATGGAGGACCATCTTATGGTGGTTATGGGGGAGGCGGAAATAGCTATGGTAATGGCGGATCCAGTTGGTGGTGAAAAGAAAACCCTCGTGCAAAATTCAACGCAACCATCGTCGTTCGCTCGTCCCTCAAACCTTGACACATTTCATCATCGATCCGGTCTCACTAAATAGACCGGTCTCTCGCCTCGTTTTCGCTGTCTGTTTCTCGCTATCTCTCATCGCTCGGACTTTTTGCGCTGCTCTTTCGAATGGATTTGTCTCGTTGCACCTGCTCGTCATGAAGACTATATGGCCTCTCTCATTCCGTCTGTGTTTCTACTGTCCTCGGCGCGTCTGTCTTTCCAGCTTGTCGACCTGTCACCCCACACGCGCTACCATCACCTCATTCCCGCCCACATCATAGATAGACGTAAACGGCGGGCCGTAGACCATGAGCAGCTACACATCCTACCCTTCTAGTGTCAGTCTTCCGTTTCGCGATACCCTATGATTTATTGGCATTGCGACGCGCAAGTCGGACATTATTATGATATCCCCCTCATAGCATGACGAGACACTATTAACTGTTAGAGCATCGCATATCCTGTACCGTACTTCTTTTCCTATTTGATGGCAGCCACTCCTAGACCTGTAAATTGAGTGTGAGCGTGGAACATGAGTCGGTGCCACTCTAATCTCACGACCATTCAGCAACGGTTCCACCGTCGGTTATACGTCAGCTCGTGTTTCTTTACCACTTCGTTCTGTATAGACGGATCAGACGACAAAAACTTTTCTCTAGGGCATTGCAACAATGCATCACCAAGGGTCTTCGCCCACCTTCGATGCATCTGAATTTCCCCCACTGAGGAGGCTCAAACCGTTACCTAAACGCAGACGCACATCCGACGTTGCTGCACAGGTCTCTGAACCAGACGACCTCATCCAGCCCATGGCCGACCTTCTTGGTGGTGCAGAATCACTCGCAGAGGAGCTCATCGCACGTGCCGACTCCCTTTCATCTTCAGTGGCCCTGCAGTCCTATTACTCCTCCGTGCTCGGCGGTCACAGTGGCGATATCACACAGGGTGACGTCCTTGATGGGAATCTCTCGGGATCTTTCCCTCAGACCTTTGATCTGAGTACTGTCTACCAGCGATTCGCCGAGGGGCTGGGATCGGGAAAGCAGGACGAGGATCACAGCGAAGGTGATTACACCGACCATCTCCAGCAGCCGGGAAATACAAAGAAGAGGAAGGTCCCGGCGAATATGTCTGGGACGGTCAATGGGAGGGAGGTGAGCCTGCCACTCAGCGTGGAAGAAGAGATGGGCGACAATGTGCTGTCGACGGGGAGGTCAGATCAAGATCTCGATGTTCTCGCTGCTCTACCCTCTTCGGCGGCTCAGTTGCAGAGGAAAGGCAAGATGAGTCCATCGACCCTTGCTGGTTTGCAGCACAAGGAGCTGCTCAAGCATAGAAAGCGTCAGCTCGCGGCTGTTCTTGGGGCCTTGTCGCTTGGAGATGCACTCGCGCTTGATCAGGCTCTCTCTACACACCTGCCCTTTGTTAGCACCCTGCTCAGCTCCGACTCTACCCCGCCAAAAGTACGTCTCTCTCGCCGACGAGAGCCTCGACTGGCACGTGCTGCAAGGGCCCAGGCGTCCGCACGCAGAGCCATTCACAAGGGTGTTTCATTCCCGACCGTACCGTTCACGTTTACGTTTCCGAACGCGAGTGAGTGGTGATTTTCGTGTTGTTTGTTGATGGTGGAGCTTGATCATCTCGGCTTTTATCTCAGCCTCTGATCGCCTCATTGCGACAAAAGAGGAGGTGCTTGCACTCCGTTCACGCTTCGAAACTGAGCTCGCGCGACAGGCGGGGAGGGCCGCTAAGGCTGCCGCGGAAGCAAAGCAGGCAGCGCTTGCTGCCAGCAAAGCGTCCCGGTCGAAACGGTCGGGCAAACCGCAGCCCAGCTTACCAGGTGGCGACCAATCAGTGGACCCTTCAGATCTGTCCCCATCGGGGAAGGGCCGCGGGGGCAAGAAGAAAAAGCGTAATGCACTCGTTATTGCGTCAAACCCGCACCACCGTAACAATTACGTCCCTTCTCGCCTTGCCTCTTCCGGGCACGTCAACCCAGTTCAGGCCTCCCTAAACGCGCAAAACTCACTCGGTCCGCAACCACTTCGATTTCTATCTGCAGAGCTTCCACCTCGTCGACGGAAAAAGGAGATTGCTACTCCCAAGACGCAGATAGTGAACCCTGCGGATGAGTGGATCTGTCCGCGGTGCGAGTATTCGCTGTTTTATGGTGACGGGACGGACTACCGGCGCGCGATTCGGGACCGCAAGCAGATTCTTCGTAGACGAAGGCGAGCGCAGGAACGTGCTGCGGGTGGACTTGGTGGCAGCAAGAACCCTGCCAAGCCGGTTGCGGACGAAGAAGATGACGATGAGGATGACCAAATGGGCATCCGAAGCGGTGGTGGTATGGGCCGGGCGAGGGAGTGGGGAGAAGGGACGGATAGCAGGCAGCCAAAGGGACAGGAACAGTTGCAATCCGGATAACGTTACGCGCTCATTCTGTTTCAGTTTTTCACACACGCCACGATTATGAAGGAGTTGCCATCGTCATTATCATATCGACATCTCGCATTTTTATCTAATAGACGGACATTTGGATAGGATGATACAAGCGTGTTGGTCATATCTGGCAAGTTTGTTCGGTGAAGCCGAGAAGCGCTGTCTTCGGTGTATGGTGTGTCGACCAGCTGCTTGTAGTGCGGCTTCCTCACGGGTACGATCAAACGACTGGGGCGATCTAGGGTGCATCAGTGCGAGGTGGAGATGAGGTGCAGTAGTATGTATGAGATTGTATTGTAGACACTAGGACCAGGAGCGATCAACTCGTAATCAGCCTCCGACCCCACCATGACTGACACCAATTGACACCTGACAGCGGAATCAAATCATCACTGACTTACAGCCTAGCCAAGCGCTCTGGGTCTTTCTGATCTTTGATGCTGTCCTTCATAACCACAGTCACCGCTGGAATCCCAGCAACGCCGGACGTCACCGTCTTGCCCAACTTGAAGTGTGAGGGATTTCCTTGTCCTGATTCTGACACACCTTCCCTCGGACACGACAGGTCCGACTCCGCGCGCCTTGAGCTTTCGCAGCCATATCGGCCGTGAGGAGCGGAACCGCTTGCTGTCCTTGTTCATCGCTGCGTGCCAAAGCTAATCATTAACCCCCTTCGATGCTGATCCCTTCTCCCACTCATCCTTCATTTCGGATTTATAGTCTAGCCTCGTGTCAGCCATCCACAAACTCCTAACACGGGCTCACGTTCCGAGTTTGCACACACCTCCTTTGTCCCTGCGATATCGCCACGCATAAAAGCGCGTACGGCCGCCGTGCTTCCAGTAGTACCAGCCCACCCCTGCTTCATACACGCTACATGTATCATCATCAGCAAACCGGCTCCTCCTATGACTATCCCTCATATCCCACCACTCCATTCGAGTCCGCCGCACCCCCTGCCCAGCCCTCGGGTCGACCCGTACGCTCAAACACGTCTCAGACACACTCCCCGCAACAGCAACCGGGTTTTCAGCCGTCTCCCTCATATGCGTCCTCTAACACCTACCCGTCGGCCTCGTACAACATCTCCTCCGCCCATGCCCAACAGTGGCAGCAAGAATCTTGGGCGTCTCAGCAATACACACAGCCTTTTACTTCCCAGTCTGTGCAGGCGGAGATGACATACACCTCCACCGCCCCCCGCCCAGATGCCCCCGTTTCCACCCCAGATACCCGTGGCTTCCCTCCAAGTCTGCCACCACCACACGAACCCCGTAGGCAGGACAGCGGGTATTCGCAGCCGCTTCCTGCTTCTTCCCAAAACCCCTCTCCGCCGCGGACTAGGCGGAGAGAGAAAGACTCGCCGGCCATTGCGCCCGCTGCCACCTCTGCTTCTGGTCCTGATTTCGCCAAGGTAATCACACAAAATGACCTTCTCAGACCTGCCTTTTCCGACAGTTCATTTTCCCCAGCTGCAGGATTCCTATCGGCTTATCATGGATAACGCAAGCAATATGATGGCAAGCGGAACGTTTGCCGCATCCCGGTCCCCACCGGTAGAAAACGTCGACCGCATGTTGCAGTCCGCGAACTTGGGCGCGCAGATGCTGCAATCAGCGATCGTGCAATCAAACCCCGATGTTCGGTCAACGACTGGCGTCGGCGACAAGGACGCACCAGCGTCAAAACGGCAGGTAAATTAGTGCCGCGGACGCAATGTCGGATGAGTAAGATGATATTGATCATTTTCCTTTTTTGTTTTTTCATACAGAAGGGGGAGGAACATGCACAAGAGGGTCAAACATGTCTCGGTTGCAACGCGACATCAACGCCTGAATGGCGTCGTGGGCCACTCGGTAAGCACAATATAGTCATCTTATCCCCGGTCGCATGTGCGTTGACGGGAAAAAACAAAGGTCCGAGAACGCTGTGCAATGCCTGTGGCCTCGTGTATGCCAAACTTGTATGTCACAGGGATCTTCACATGAACTTGCACTCGCTGACATCTATCTCTATTTTATTTTTTTTCAAAATCAATTTTGTAGCTAAAAAAAAGGGCACGAGGAGAGACGCGCTCCCGCGCCGGCGATAATGCAGGTCAGAGCTCACAACACCAAGCGGACGAACCGAATGCGCTCTCTAGCGGGGGAAGCGAAGATGGAGACTCTTATGGGTCGCAGGACCGTAGGAGCGATTTTGGCGACCATGGGAGGAGGGGGTAGTGTTACTTCCGTAAAGGTCGTGCGTTCTCATGTGCCTTGTGGAAAACTAGCCTCCAACGGTGATTATGGACTCCATTTCCTTTGTAACGTGCATCGTTTAGGAGGGGAGGAATGTCGATTCTATTGCTTTTAAATTTTTAATGTTACACGAATCTCGTAGAATGCATAGAGCCACGTTCCGGTGGCGGAAACGACTTGTTGTGAAAAAGCTTGTGCGTTTAACACGTTTACATTACATGCCCGTCTCTTTTTCAAAGCCTGAGTTTATCGGGCGATCTCCGCAGGATCAGGCACTTTTTGAAAGGAATGACCAAGCTCCGGTGTATAATAACCGCGCGACTTGCTATTAGGAACAAAGCTGTATGATATCGAAAAGCTAACCTTGAAACCAAACCACATGGCATACGTAATTAGCAGGAGCAAAGACCCTGTCGCAGCCTCGTGATTGGTATCCTTGATATACTGAGGGGGCGGTGACAGGCCCGAAAAGGCATATCAAGAAATGTGACAGCCTTCAGGGCGGGTGGATGCCCTGGTTCGAAAAAGGGAGAAAGCCTATGGAACAAAGTTAAGTTGCGAACATGACGAGTGTCAAGGACGTCATAACCCTGATTTTTATTTAAACGCCTAATTGGATCCAGGGATTGTAAGGGGGACGAGTGTTCGGGCGGTGGTGCCGATGAATTCGGCAGCTGCTGATGACCTATTGGAAACGGATGGAATATGTCCATATGGCCTGCACGAAATAAAAATGGTGAACTTCCGTCTTGTCTGCTGCCACCGGCGTGCCCGGACCTTTCTGCTCGCACCCGGAGAGGGCCCGTCGCCACCATGCAGTCGTGGCGAGTAAGCTCTATTTCGGCTTCGTAGCGTACGGTGGCGTCGCAGACGCTTTTAGTTAAAGCCCACAAGGCAATTCATCAAGTGCACTTTTACGCACCGTTTGTCTATAGTGGTCCATTTGCCCACTTGCAAGCAGTCAAGAAACGGCGCGGCATGCTGCGCGTTGGCAGCAAGCGAAAATGGACACGTATGCCCTTTTTTTGCCCTGTAATAGGATCAAGTGAGTTCTTAATTTTGAATGAATGCCGCGTACACAAGGCCAGCCAGCCGGCCAGCAAGGTCATAATGACTATTAGGAAGGGGGCAAACGATCGGGTGGAATTCGATCCCGCTCCGCCATCCAACCGCCATCGCACATGTACTAGGTGCCTTGGACACCTTCTGGAAGTCCGTCCATCCCGGCAATTCAATATCCGCTCAGTCGAGATTCTGGCGCTCCACTTGGACAATCGGAAACGGACGGGAGCGTTGCATCCTCTTCGAGTAGTTCGTTACCGCACATGAGTCGGTACTGGGAGGTCGCAGTGCGGTTGTCATCGGATTGGCTAATATTTTTAATATTTTTTTTACATATGTATTTTTTGGAAGTTGAGGCCCAAGTATGTGCCATCGCATCATGCGGGATATGAGAGACGTCATGAAATGATGCATGTGTCAGGTGTCCAGACTGCGGCAAAATAAAACCTTGGAGTGTGTCACGTCCTCGGCGACCTGTCCACGAGTGACCACGAAGGGGGTTTCAAGTGAGGCTGTCCTAGGGGAATGAAAAATTGTCGCTGTCTGGGCAGTGACCGTGGACCGCAAGTGAGGTGCGTTGCAAACAGCAACCTCCCCTTGCAGCTGGCTTGTTGGCGGGTGTGTCGACGCGCACTTTATTTTCCGCGATTGCGATAGCCCTGTGGTTTCCACGTTACGTTAGCGATTAGTTTTTCCCTTGGTTGGACTGGGGATAAAATTTCCGTCGAGGCACTTCCTTAATGAGGGGGCAACCTGGAGATAAGTGTGTAGCGATGCAGGTCGGCAACCAGCTGTCGTAAGGGACCCCAAGGTTACGCAGGGCCTGATCATGGTTTGATTAGATGTCAGCGTTCAGCGTTCAGCGCTCGGGTCGGGGTTGAAATGCAGACGCCTGGAGTGGGCAGTGAGTCATCGAGTACTGCACCATGTTCTTACCCGTTGCTTCAGAAAAAAACTGAAGCCTGGGGTCTGAGTAATTTGTTTACTTGGACCTACTGAAGCGAGCCCCACCGTGATAGAGAACAGCATTATCCATGGTTAGCGGACTGATCAAGATCCATTGGTAGGCGTCCACGGCGGCTCCGTGTCACGTCTGCGGTAACGGTAGCGTGAGCTAAGTCACGGTGGGAACGACGCCCAAGCATTGCCTACTCCTTGAAAAAGGACGTTGGTCGGGCGTAGATTCAGATCCAATACCTAACATCATCCAATGGCGATGGGAATGCTCTTTTGGCAATTTTGGATCGCCGTTTGTGAGAGTCCAGGCCGACTAAGTTGCAGCCCGGAATGCGGTAACAATCGTACGTAGCTAATATATCATCATAAAAAATATTTCTTGAGAACTCCTGTCAAACTGGATCCCTGACGATGTTGACTCACTCGTGGGGCACTCACTCCCCGATATTGCACATTGACATTGCACACGTACCACCTCCGATGGTGAGTTTGCACCAGGAACTATTGAATGCCGTTTATGATTGCTGGGCTGTCGTAGAGATAAGAATCGGGTCCTAAATTTGACGGTGCGCAAAGCCAATGTGATTAGACGTATGTACTCGATATAATTCTAAACTTCTTCAATTTTATTATCTTCGTCGTCGGAGTCTTCTGTTATAGTAACTGAAGAGTCAATTTGAACGCCTGCAGTCTCGGGACCCTCCGTCCCCTTTATGAGTTGCACCAAACGTTCGATGTGTTCGGACACCTTGACCACGCGCCACTGAGGGATGCGTCCCACTGCACAGAAAATCCTGGCGTACCTTGTCCACGGACTCTGCCAAGTGTGCTGCACGGATGATTTCATACACACCGTTGGCTCGCAAGAAATCGCGACCCCAACGTGTGGTGCATAACAAAAGCAGCGTATCGACATGCGTTAGGCGCAATACTGAATCTGGCTCTCTCTTCTTGGTTGGAGGCAGGAACTGCAAGGCGGACGGCAGTTTCTCTTGATCCTGGGAACAGGCAATGAGGAGCAATGTACCTATACAGCACGAAACCTCACCTCAAGGTCTAGTTCCTCCGGGCCGGCTAGCGGAAGCAAGATACATGACAATGCATCAATGCCTGGTGCAACTGTGGTGGAAGGCGGCACAGCAACTTCATCCGTATCAGGAGACAATATAGCCTGATGTGCGGGGGGGTAAAAAGCGCAGTTCCTTAAAATGACGAAAGTGCGTTGGCTGGATCTAGGGTCAAAAATGAAACTCACTTTATTGTATAAGCCACGCCGCCACTTCGAATTTTATCTTGGTGTTCTGTGAATGGTACGATCTTGGAAAGCGGATATCCGAGAGCACTCTCAGGCTTCATCACATCGTTATGTATCGGAGTTACAAAGAAAAGCCTTCCTGCAGGTGACTGCAACAATGCATGGCCAATATGAGATAGTGGCGGCGCATGAAATGAACGCTCCGTAATCACTTACTGCACTTATATTAGCAAATACGCTAGATAAAAAGTGAAGGTCTCCTTTTCGTGTTCGCCCTGAATTGGAATTGGAATCCAAGGACGCTCCTTGGACGAATGCGTCTACAAGAAGAGGTAATGCATGGACTAGTTGTGGGTCTGTCGAAGTATACGGCACAGGGGCAGAACACGTGGCCGACCTCGATTGCATCGGATGGTATGGTATCGGGCAGGTGGTCGAGGTCAACGGGACGACCTGGATCTGTAGAGATAACAGAGCAGCACATGCTACAGATGAGCCAGTAAGATTTGATAAAAGCATCGATGCCAGATCCGCGAGGATTGCATCCGGATTCTGCCAATAATGATGTGGATCTGCGGAACCAAAGAAAAGGGGAGTGACGTACCAAAATATAAGATACTAGAAATGCAAGGAAGGATGGCTCGGTCAAAGAAGGGACAAGAAGTGGCGAATCTGAGAGATTCACGAGTGCACGAAAGGCATCGTGCGCTATAGCCTGTCATCAGGGTCATATGAATGTTCTGACCAGCGTATAGGAGGCTCAAACCAGCTGGTCTCGACAAAGCAGCTTCATATCGCGGATGACATCCGTCTCCTGGGGTTTCTGCAATCCCCCTCCCTGGAGTCCTTGGAGGAAAATACTCCGATATGGGGATCCATTAGGTGTCTGGCCAAGAAGGTTGGAGAGCGCTATTTGGCGCACAGAAGGGTTTCTATCCCTCAGAAACGGTAGCAACTACTACGACCGTTAGTTCCAAGCTGTACTGCATATGTTTTACTATGAGACTTGCCTCTTTGAGTTGGTTGTCCATGATCTCACCAAGTCCCAGTATTTCCCCACGACCACTAAGACCTTGATTACGTAACCTACAAGGATCAAGGTCGTTTGTCAAAGTTAATTAACGCGTCCACGGGCGTTTCTTGCTCGGCGTCGAGCTCGGTGTTGCTCACATCTCAAACGTTTACGCGCGTGGTGCGTTCTCGACAGGGAGCTCGACGCTTTCGTTCTCTGCGACGCTCACCATTCACGACGACAACGACTCGACTTGGACGCCGGCATGACGGGCTACAATATCACGCGCTCCGCAGAAGAATTACTAGACAAGTACGAGTCCGATCCACCATCTTTCTCCATCCACCTCTATCCGGAATACTGGACACTCAACAATGGCCCAAAGTTTCTCTACAACAACCCTGTCGCGGTAAGCTCGGATTGCTTCGGTGTCTCGTTCCCACTCAACAGACATTCCCAGTCCTTGTTGGACGATGTACGAGCACACCGCATACCAGTGGACTATCTTGAGCTGTTTGACTCAGCCAATGTACCTTTCTATGACGGTACGTCATAACAATGGGAATGATCCTCTCCAGCCTCGAGTTCTTGCCACCAGGTTGCATGTTGGTTGAACTCCTCGACTATCGGCCAAAGAGAGCAAAGGACCCACCACTAGAGAAACCAGAGAGGAGTCGTGTGACGCTTCACCCCAATGATGAAACTCTATGGGCAGACCTATGTCTGCTGAATCAACGGACTGGCTCCAAGCTTACGGACCCTCAGGTACTCGAAGTGGAGGCACAGATATTGGTACGTGCCGTTCGTTTAGTGTACTGCAGAACTAACTTGGTTCTTTTAGTTGCACACATCCCCTCCACTTTGTCTAGATCCCGATCCCCATCTCACTCGCATCGCCAACCACACACTCAGGGTATCCACACCATCTATTCCAGTATCCCTGAAGCGGAAAATTGCTGCGATCACGCAGGAGGAGGACGAGTCGGAGAAGGCAAGACGCGCCAAGATTATACAATTCATGAACCCGAGATTGAACCGTTCACACGTCCCGAGGTATGTCGTTTATGAAATATTCCTTGGCGACTTGATTGACTAGCGACGTCAGCTACCCAATATTGGACGTTATGAAACGGATGAGAGAAAAACGCCAGGCAGAGGCTCAAGCACTGCTAGCAAAGACAATAGCAAATGCAACTAACCATTCAACCCCTGCGCCTACCACCCAACCGACTGTCACTCAACCGCATACCGCCACCACCCAAGCACCCGCTCCTACTCCACAACCTCCTACTAGTACCTCAAAGCCGCGACCAGTCAAGAAGGAACCTGCGGCAAGTCCGTACCCGAACACACCTGAGAATCCGCGATCAACCGCGACTCCCGTTCCCCATCCTGTGGTCAACCAGCTTCAGACTCAACCGCCGATAAGATCACCTCCCGTGCATGCTCGCTCACCTGCTCCCTCGAATACGTCATATCAACAACATCCCGCCGGTACACCGATGACTGCCAGTTCACCTGCACAACGTGGCTATACCCAATCTCCTCGTCCACCCTCGTCACAAGCCCCTCATCCGCATTCTTCCCCTCTTGCCCCTGGTTCGCAGCTTCCCACGCCTGATCATCGTGCAAATCCTGGTGGAGTCCACTTTATCCAGGTAGCTCCTGGTGCCGCTCAGTCCAAACCTTCGACACCACAGCTCGGTTATGCAGCACAAACACCGCTGCCACCACAGCAAACGACTGCCCAGCCTCACCCCCAACCACCGCCACAGCCTCCTGCGCCATCACCGCAAGCGCAAGCCGCACATGCAAATATGAATCTGCAGTATTATGCCCATATACAAAGAATGAACCAAGCAGCCCAAGCCCAAGCTCACGCCCACGCTCAGGCTCAAACTCAGGGTCAGATACCAGTGCAAATGACCCAAGCTGCTCAACACCCGACCATGCCAACCCAGTACAACTTTGCGCAGTTCCGACCAATGACTGCACAAGGAAACCCGCATCAACAAGTCATGGCGCATGTACCACATAATCAACCACAGAACATGGGTGCTCAGGGCCAGGTTATGGATGGCCAGCAACAAATGATGGCACAGTACATGTATGGTTATCCGGTCGGTTATGGGATGGCACCTGGCACTCGGTTGCAGGCTGCTCAGTATGCTGCGTGGGCTACCAGCGGGGTGGCACGTGTGCCCAATGGTCAGACGCCGGGAATGCAACCCGGGCATCCGCAGATGCCAGTAGCCCAGGGCAAGGCTGCGCCGGCAGGAGTACAGGGTCGATGAGATGGGTTAGATGCCGCTGGTATATTGACGACCCTTCCCTTTGGTTTGTAGTCGAGATGTACACTGTATTGTATTTTTCGCATTCAGCAACTGAATGTAGCTATATTGGCTGATTAGCCCAGATAAGCAAGGTTAGATCAAAATATCAAGGAGTCTTTTTGCTCGCTGCAATCTCTTGACATCCGACCATGTCCGAGCCCATTGGTATGCTTCATTGCTGTCGTCGTCGAACAGAACGCTGACTTCTCGAAAGCTTTGTTGTCTGTCTATGACAAAACTGGGCTGGTCAAACTCGCAGAGGGCCTCAGTGCAGCGGGTGTCCGACTGCTCGGTTCGGGAGGCACCGCGAAAAAGATTAGAGACGCAAACATCAGCATCGAGCACGTCCTCTACTCCCACCACCTCCCTCCATATTCTCAACGCCTCCCACAGAGATGTCTCCAGCGTCACCAAGGCACCCGAGATGCTCGGCGGGCGCGTCAAGACGCTCCATCCTGCTGTCCACGGAGGTAACCGGTCTCTCCCGCCGTCGGTCCATCGATGTCTGAAGCGATTCGCTTTTGCCAAGGCATCCTCGCGCGTGCGATCCCCTCTGACGAGCGCGACCTCGCAGACCAGTCCATCTCCAAGATCGCCATCGTCGTCTGCAACCTGTATCCTTTTTCTGCCACCATCGCCAAGCCGGGCTGTACGCTCGCAGACGCCGTCGAAGAGATCGATATCGGGGGTGTCACCCTGCTCAGAGCGGCAGCCAAGAACCACGAACGGGTGTGTGTGTTGTCCGATCCGGCGGACTATGACACGTTCTTGGATGCCTGGAAGAATGGGGACGTGAGTCAGGCACTGCGGAACCGTCTTGCGCTCAAGGCGTTCGAGATGACCGCCAAGTACGACGATGCGATCAGCGGGTACTTTAGAGAGCAATACGCGTCGTCGCCAGAGAGTCGGCCGTTGCAACGCATGGTGTTGCGCTATGGTGCTAACCCGCATCAAAAACCGGCACAAGCGTTCGTGACCGAGGGTGAATTGCCTTTCAAGGGTGTGTGGCTTGTCGTTGTTGCCCGGCCTGTGGTGCACGACTCACGGTTGTCCGTGTAGTTTTGTGCGGATCGCCTGGGTATATCAATCTCCTGGATGCGCTCAACTCGTACGCGTTGGTAAAGGAACTACAAGCGGCACTGAGCCTCCCTGCGGCTGCTTCGTTCAAGCACGTTTCCCCTGCCGGTGCTGCAGTGGGCGTCGCGTTGGATGAGACCGAGAAACAAGTCTACGGAGTTGACGATCTGAAAGAGCCTCTTACGCCGCTTGCTTGCGCATACGCGCGCGCACGAGGTCAGTTTCTCAAATGGAAAAGGGTACTGTCGCGGATCTGACCAGACGACACGTAGGTGCGGATCGCATGTCCTCGTTTGGTGATTTCATTGCTCTGTCTACGCCATGCGACCTCGCTACTGCCAAGATCATCTCCAGAGAAGTTTCCGATGGTGTGATCGCTCCGGGATACGCCCCAGAAGCACTCGACCTGCTGCGGAAGAAAAAGGCGGGCAAGTACTGTGTCCTCGAGGTGACCCCACCCTCCATCGCTACCTCATCGACGTTGCTGATCCTGCGAACAGATGGACCCTACCTACATGCCTCCTGAAATCGAGACGCGCCAAGTATACGGCATCAGCCTACAACAACGCAGAAACGACGCCAAGATTGACGCGTCCCTCTTTTCCAACATTGTCAGCGAGAATAAAGAGGCAAGTCTATTGCATCCTACACGTCACGCGTTTCATTGACACGCACGACGACAACAGCTTCCCTCCCAAGCCTTGACAGATCTGCTCGTCGCCACCCTTGCATTGAAGTACACCCAGTCCAACAGCGTCGCGTATGCGAAAAACGGTGCCATCATTGGTCTGGGTGCGGGTCAACAATCCCGTATCCACTGTACCCGGCTCGCAGGGGGTAAAGCCGACCTGTGGTGGCTCCGTCACCACCCACGCGTCCTCGCGCTCCCGTTCAAAAAGGGCGTCAAGCGCGCCGAAAAGGCCAACGCGATCGATCTGTTCGTGAGCGGGGAGGTACTCGAGGGCGGCGAAAAACAGCAATGGGAGGCCCAGTTTGAGAGCGTGCCTGGGGCGTTGACCGAGGAGGAGCGCAGGACGTGGGCGGCCCAGTTGGATGGGGTGGCGTGCTCGAGTGATGCGTTTTTCCCGTTCGCGGATAATGTTCACCGGGCGAGGAAGAGCGGGGTGAAGTACCTCGCTGCGCCGAGTGGGAGTGTGATGGACGCCGAGTGTATCAAAACGGCGGATGAACACGGGATGGTGTTTTGTCACACATCTTTGAGGCTCTTCCACCACTGATAAGAGAGCGAGCGAGTTGTATCTATGTATGAGTATTTTCTCAAGCTCACGGATCTAAAAGAATGTACTTGTTCCCTCCGCCGATAAGCATCTCCCACAGACGGACATCATAGTACATTGGGATCGACTACACATACATAACGGTAGGTTTACAAGTGCTTCATGAAATACTCGACGGTCGCCTTGAACGCGCCCTCTTTTCCAGCCTTGACCTGGGGATTCTTCAGGTCTCCACGGACAGCAAAGCCATGTGTGCAGCCTGGGAAGTACTCCCTCCGGTACAATTCCGAGGTCTGAGACCCCCCGCCGAGGATCTCGTCGGCTTTCGCCTGGGAATCGGGCGGGAACATGTTGTCCGTCTCGCACGAGTTGATCAAGAGAGGAACGCCCGTCTTTTTGAACGTCTGTCGAGATGGATCAGAAGAGTATCAACTATATAGCTGAGCGCACGACAACGAAAAAAACGACCGACCTCGAGGTCGCTGGGAACGTTGAGAAGCGAGGGGTGGGAGACGGCAGCGACTTTAATGACCTTGTCGAATGTGAGATCAAAGACGTAGCGAGCTGGTGGGGTCATGGTCATCCCTGTGTTGCGTAGACACGGTCGTTTGGCCATCGTCGAGACTCACCACCAAAGCAGTAACCCGTGGCTGCAAACTGCGTCACGCCTCGTTCCTTGAGCGTGGCGATGACTTTGTCGAGAGGCGGACGGGTGACGTCTTTGCCATGTTTACCGAGCCAGGCTGGCAAGTCGAATGTCCCAGACTGTCAACAAGGAGACATATCGTCTTTATCGAATGGCTCGGGCGGGAGCAAGATGGGGACTCACGTTGAATGCGTCGGGTGGGAGAGCGTCATCATTGAAGTAGTCAATAGCGTAGACCTGTTTGAGAGGCGGGGGTTGGAGAGACGGTAAAATGGTATGAGCGGGCAGTGTCTACCTGGAACCCGTTTCGGGCAAAGTCGTCCGCGAGCAACTAACGGGACGTCAGCTGCGTGTTGATGAGGAGGAGGCGTAAGTGACGTACTTGGGCATTGATGAGCTCGATACCAAAGACGTCGGGCAAGAAAAGGATCGCCTTGTCCTTGGCGTAACTGCCAGTCGGCGTTGCGACGTAGGTCTTGACACCGTTGATAGTTTCGACTTTACCTGTGGCGGAAAAGGGACGTGAGATCAAACGCCATGGGGCGTGCGATTCTGATCTTGCATACCCTCTGCGGTACCCTCGTGGCGAACACCTGCCGTGATATTGGATCAGATCCCATCGATCGATGACCGATCGGTTGACGAGAACGAGCGATAGGTCGTACCTGAGATACACTTGTCGCAGAGAGACATGTTGATGTGGGGTTGAATTGGATATCTGCCCTGGGTTTCTGCAAAAAAAGTGTTTATATATCTCTCGACTGTGCGTGGAAAGATCTGTTTTAGACCGGGTCAAACTTTCCGATCCACTCCACGCGCCGAGCCACTCCGTCCA
Organism: Boletus insuetus; assembly: GCA_038093095.1. Classification (NCBI taxonomy): domain Eukaryota; kingdom Fungi; phylum Basidiomycota; class Agaricomycetes; order Boletales; family Boletaceae; genus Boletus; species Boletus insuetus. The sequence goes on along the minus strand of JBBPRQ010000055.1, from coordinate 17,694 downwards.
CCGAATTCGTTGCTCGTAACCTCGTTGTGTCATGGTATGATGGCGAGCAACCATCACAACTATGTCGCGAAATGGGCTTTGGCGAACGTGGATGATGGAGCGATGCCGATGGGACGCGTACTTTGGATACTAAGATAGGTATTTCTGATAGGCATGTGAACGTCTCCTGTCGGCATCTTAGTAACACACATTACGAATTAGTGAAACCACGTACCGCCTTCGTCATCAGTGTACTGGGTATCAATGACTGAATACTGACGACCAATCACAGATGACTCAAGACTTGCGCCTTAATTTGAAAATCCATTGGTAGCCATGTCTGTGTCAGGCAGGCGATTGCGCCTGCCAAAACGATCGTTGGGTAAGAAAAGACATGCAAGTGTACACCTCGCTGAACTTTATGCATTCAAGGTGAATGCACCTCAAACTTGTTCAGTGGGACGTTGTTTGATGATGTTGATTTCCAAAGGTGCTGACTAACCTTTGCGTTGATAAGAAAGTTTCAACACCTCCTTATCCCCCAGATCGAGGGACTGCGGGGTTTACGCCCTATGAATCATAATTGCGATGCCAGAGGCTAAACTAAAACTTTCTGCAAACATGACGCGTTCTTCGGCTTCACACCTGCACCTTGGCAGCCATGGCGTAGGAGAGAAACAAGTAATGATTGAACAACTGATAAGTATCGCATTGCCCCTTCAAGTTCCCGAGTAAAAACATTACGTACCTTCGATCTAGACCTTGTAGAGAACGACAACTTGGCCGGGCCCATCGACAAGACTCTGCGGCTCTCTTAGCCGATCGGCAGCGAAAGGATCATTTCTTCAAAGCACCATGCTCCTTGTCCCGTCATACAAACGTACGCCGTCTCGCGCTTCCTCTGGCACTGGCGCGAGATTCCGAGGACGTGTCGTGATATGGATAGGTTGTGAGGTTGAGTCGAGTCGTCATCGCTACGTCATCGCTCGCTCGATATAAGCAAATCCCATTACGGGGTTCTGCTCAAGTTCGTCCCCCTCGTTCTTTGTCGCATCTCTCTAGCGAAGGCTCTCAAATCATTGTTGTCTTTCCACAGAGCACCGTTGAGATCAGGATCTAACATTGGCGACAGTATCTCCCTGTTGGAATGACACCATTTGGCGTCTCGAATCTTCCTCCAGGAACGGTTACAAAACTCACATCACGAGACTCTAGGATTTCTTATAATGACTTATAATGCCTTGTCATACGGACCTAGCGTTTTTCATGTTATCTGACCATCGTTATATGGTAATTGTACTTCCGAAGGTCTTATAAGCACTTATAATAGTCTTACATGGCCTTGCCCAGGCCCCCATTGTCGCGTGACATGACAAATGTTCACATCGTCACAAAAGCAAATATAACGCTAGGGTGGTCGTCCTGATGGGCCGTGATAATCAGGAACACGAAGGAGATGATATATGAAGACCTTGAGTTCATCAATGGGACGTTCGAATCTCTGAGGCGCTGACAGGACTCTACCAGACAGCTGCCGGACCGCCTGCGAGTAAACCGGTGAAGATGAATGACCTGTTTGCGGTGTTATTTCCCCATTGCTAGCGTCGAGTCAGACCCACACTTGACGATGCTCAACACGACGAAATTTATGGCGAAGTTTTCGATGTAGTGCCAAGTACAATGGAGTTACTACCAAAAATTAGCATGGTAACAGTGGACGCGTCTTTCAAAGCACATACTTGTACCCAAACCTGTTCTAAATGAGGAGTAAAGAACGTCGGGGGCTTCCCTAGGCAGATACAGTGAGCACTGATTGGGATCGATCAAAGGATACGATCGCAATGATCCATGTGCATTTAAAAAGGCGCGATACAGATACCCGCAATCACCTCTGTGTGCCACCAAGAACGGGACGGTGCCATGTACGACACAGCGGAACACGACGCATAAGGTGAGGTCCCGTCCTTCAACGTTCAACGGCGAATTACTACCAACCAGTTGGAGTTCATCCTCATCTATGGTGGAAGTAGGTTCGACACCAGTCAGCGCGCGATCGGACTTGTCGTTCGTAGTTATGGAGGTCCGATCCCATGGGAAGGCAAGATAACCGGATCGAACATGATGCATGATGAATTGAACATAGGCCATGCGCAGACGGGAGCGCCATCAAAGGTAGTCTCGTGCCTAGCCGTAATGACTACGTGCCTGCGCTTCAAGTTTGGGATACTGTGGTGAGGAAACGCAGGTTACGAACCCCAGGAACTCCCGCACGAACGGCCCCTTTTTCAGAACCAGGCTGGATGTAATGTCATATCTGTGCGGGAACTGATAGTTCAGTATACAATAAAAATGATGAACATAGGACCCACAAGTCAGGTCCGGGTTTACCCGGAGGGTGTGGGTGTTTGGCAAGACCTTTGGAAACAAACAAACAACAGCGCAACGACTGAAAACAATGTATGGACATGCAACAAAGCAACTAAGTAGTACAATTACACGATGCTAGGTTAGTAGTGCGCTCTCCCCAAGAACCAACGATCACAACCGTCCCCTATAGAGATTGAACAATAATCGAAACGTCATCCAGCCAAGGTACGTCCAAGTCCACCGTCAACACCTTGGACACACGCACCGCGTCCCCTCCAAGCCCCTGCCAAAGCAATTGCAAAGCCCTGTTATCCGTCTCACAGCACGCCGACCCCGATTCCACGCATTGCAACCACCACTCGATCACGCTCCGTTGCGCCTCCCCACAAATGTCCGTAAACCCGTCCGAAGCCAGCACGAGGTATTTCCGCAGACGCTTTTGCGACGCACCAAGTGGATAATGCGTCACCTCGGCCATGGCGGATATGTATGGCGGTGTCAAGTTCCTGACGAGGAATTCCTCCCAGGGGGACGTATCTTGACCCCCTGGGAAGAGGTTGTATAAAATGCGCCGGGTGAACTCGGGCGGCTGCTTGAACGGCGTATCTCCAATACCTAAAGAACATTCGTGTCAGCTCACTCGACGTAAGCGGTTAGAAGGGACACAACAGGCCGAAAGCCCTGAGACCCAAACTAACATCGAAAAGGGGCGATGGCACCGAGAACGCGGTCGTCGGCGACACATTCGGACTCTCCCGGGTGTTCGCTCTTGACGCGCTGCACCTCGTGTTTGTTGGTGCCATTGTGATTCGTCGTCAAAATCTCGAAATTCCACGTCCGGTGGTCTGTCTCCGAGATCATGACTAATCACAAACACACTGATCAGCCAACGAGCAATGACAGAAAGCGACTCTCCTGTGCCTACCTCCTTGACAGTCGCCGAGATTGGCCAACCACAGGTTTTCGTGATCAGGGTCGATGAGCGCCACAAGCGCTGTCGTCCCATACATGCACAACCGCGCCTTCTTGAAGTTTAGCCCGCCGGTTGCGTGATCGTTGAGAGTGGTGTAAATCTCGTCGTCTGGCATATTCCTGACCGATTGCAACCCGCCCGGAAACAATTCCAAGACGTCGTTGGCGATGGCATCATCAAACGCTCGAATCGCACTGCTGAACATATCGGCGATCAGCGGCGGTGGGACGGCGCGTCCACGATGCTTCCGCGTGATCTCCTCTAGAAATTCGCGTACTATGATGGGCATGTGGTACGCCGCATGCTCCACAGTCGCGTCACCGAGATGGCCTGCGAAGAGGAAGAAGAAAGAAGGAAAAAAAAGACAGCTCCGTCAGATCCGAGTTCAACCCAAGGAAATCGCTTCCATCGCCAAGACAAGAGTACTCGCCATCAAACACGGCCGTAAACACCCACGTTCGCCCATCGATATCAAGCCGATGCATCGCACACCGATCTTGGCTCCTCGTCCCAGAGAATGGTTGAAAGTTGACCGCGTCGGCACGCCACTGTCCGCCGCCACCGTAGGACATGCTCTGCGGGTCGGACGCTTGCGCAAGCCTTGTCCATGCCTCGGACGTGCTGAGACGCGTGAAAGTGCGCGGCCAGGGACCATCTTCGGGACCGCAGATGGACCCAGGGATGTCGTCATACCATACATGGGAGGACGAGGACCGGGCAGCCTGGGCTTGTCTACCCACGACAGAGCCAACGGACATAATCATCACGTCGCTGCGATAAAGAGAAGGAAGAGGGGAAGCGCGGGGCAAAGTTGGCTGTTCTCATCCGAACAGTGCTTAAAACAGACGACGCTTGCCAACCATTACAGGTGGGCGGCTTAGGGTGGAGGTATATCCAGATTTATTGATAAATTGTGGGTCCCTGTGTCCTGTGCACATGCACGTGGGTGGACAAGGTGGACCAGGACGTAGCCTCGGGAGCGGCCAAGGATATGCGTCGAGGGACAGCCGCCACCTCATCTGCCACACGGCCCACACCGCACCGAGTCCACCCCGTTCACGCGGTCATTTGAGCAACTTAGCGGACACGTTCAATATACGTAACCTGTGTGGTTGCAATGTCCATCTTGTTACATTAGCTACCTGTACATTATATATAATGCAATGGGACAAAGGGGTGAATGGATACAGTGACAGTTGCAAGGGGAAGACGTGTCAATAAGGGAGTAAAAAACATTGGAACAAATCCGGTCTAATTGTAGCGCGTCCATGTGAAGAAACTCATTAAATACTTGAATGTAAAGGTAACCGTTTCATTTACGGAACGGGTTGCGTGATCCGCCCGTGTTTGTAGGCTTTACCCAGTATGATCCGTCAGTTGCCGTGGATGCCTGTCGAACTGAGGCAGCATACACCTCGGCATCCGTTTGAGGCTTGGGTGAAAAAGGTTCCCGTCTCATCAGGCTCGGCTTCTTGTAAACCGACGAGCCAAGCGTGGTCGAGGAGAATCGCGAGGTCAGCAAATTTGTCTTCACAGGTTGCCTGGGTTCAGGCCCACGCTGTGGCATCCCGGTCACTTCGGAATAGATAGATACCCCGGATAGCCGCTGAGAATGATATGATTCGTCATGCGACTCCATCTGCTTAGGATCATGGGGGGAATTTGCCCTCGAAAACCCATAGGCATCAGTGAGCTTCTCCACCCGATCGCGTCGTGCCTCTTCCGCGGCGCGCAGCTTCCAGAGTGCAATCTCCTCGGAGTCCGGACGAGGATCGTTGTGCGAGTGTCCGAACAGCCTTTCGCCGAATCGCATGAGGCGCAGTCTCCAATTGGACTTATGGTCGAGAGCTTTGGCGGAGGCAAAAACTGCCGTCTCCTTTGCGCGTTGCTTCCGTGCACGACGGCGCCAGCAGTACAGGAACGCAACGAAAATGAACGCACAGCCGAGTGCCATGAGGAGAATCTCCCACCATGATAAAGACTGTCTCGTCGTACTCGTCGGCGCCGAGATACCCGGGATGGATGGCAGAGGTGAGGAGCCAGAACTAGAGGGGACGAGAACGAGTTCCGCGAGACATGCGCCCAGGCCTGGAACGACATTGGTTCCCCCACTGCAATTAGCCGCGACACAGGTTCCCCCGCGGAGGACTTGACTAGAGCTTGAACAAGCGAGACAGTTGTTTGGACCTGGACCCGAGCAACTGGGGCAACTCCCATCGCACGATTGACATGTGGACGACGTAGCGTCGAAGTACTGGTTTTGGCTACAGGTAGCCAGGCAACGACCATTCGTGGGGACTGGCAGATTCTTGTTGCAACTCGTGCATTGATTGAAGGATCCACCGGAACAGGTTGCACAATCAGGGTGACAAGTGACACAAGTGCCGGATGATTTGAATGTGTTCGACGGGCACGAACTGACGCAGGAACCGTTAGAGGCGAGTAGACCGTTATTGCAAGTCAAACAATAATTAGCACTGCCAGAGCAGCTGCTGCATGACGACGAGCATGCTGCGACAAAAGTAAGCGAGAGCACATAAAACGTTCGCACGGTACGAACTGGTACAAGTCAGGTTATCCGTGGGAGATAGGAAGGTTCCCGAAGGACAACTTGGCACACATGCCCCTTGGTAAAGGACGTAACCAGGCAAGCAACCAGTGCATTGGGCCTGATTGATTGTCGATGCTACATTGAAATTTGGAATCTGGCAAGAAGTGCACTTTGGTCCACAGTCTGCGAAGGCCGGCTTAGCGGGATCCAAGAAAAAAGTATGGCACGCACTGTCGCACTCATGCTTGTTGTTGTTAGCAATAAGAGACGAACCTTGGCAAACACCACCGCTGTTCGTTTGCACGCAAGCACCGTTGAACGAATATGTGCCAGAAGCACAGATAACGCAATTGTTCGACGTAGACCCCGTACACGTCTGACACTCGGGAGCGCAAGGCAGGCAAGAAGACCCAGCACCGTAACTACCTGAAGGGCACACAGTACCGCTGGAAGTCTTTTGTTGAACAGCATCACAGAGCGTGCGATCATTAGCGTCTTGAGTAAAACCCGACTTGCAAGTTATGCAGTCGCCAGATCCATCTGCACATTCAGCGCAACCAAGCGAACAAACTAAATAGCAAGGTCAAGAAATGTGTCTCAGGGCACTATAAATATACTCACTTTCACAGTTCCCGCTGGAATCGAGAAAGAAGCCAGACGCGCACGCAGCACACAGAGTACCGTTTGACGCGGAGGTCCAACCCGGAAGGCAGGTGCATTGGCCATTGGAGCCGCACTCTCCATTGATGCAGTTACAACTCGATGGAGGATTTGTCACGATCGGAGCAAGGCAACGGCCCGTGCCTGTCATCCCATCGTCACAAGACGTGCAGCCTGAAGGACAAGGTTTGCATGTTGGTCCAAAATATCCAGGAGCGCACGACTCGCAGGAGGTTCCATTTAAACCAGTCGGGCACACGCAGGTACCCGAAGGAGAGCAAAAACCACTCCCAGAGCAAGGCGGTGAACACGCAGTGGATTGCAAGTTCAAAAGCGAGAGAGAACCAGAAGCAGTCTGAGGTAGCTGGCTGACGTCGGGTACCGAATTCCAGAGGATGACTCGGCTGTTACTACCGGCAGAAACTTCTGCCCATACGTTTCCGGAAAGTGCCAATGACGATCCGTCTAACGTAGATGCATTTGCGATCGGCGAATTTGACAGACCGGTATAGGATCCTTGACCAGAGTAAAATGCCTGCGGGTACACCGCAATGCCTGGCTGAAGCTGTACCGTAAGCGGCAAAGAGACGGATGACTTTGAGCTCGAGTTTGCGAATCCAGCCGAAGGAGACAAGGTGGCCGAAGAAGACGTTAAGAGGTCATGAAGAAGTTGCGGGTTCGTCGAAGAGGTGTATTGGCCAGGTAGCAAAAGCACCGAAGTGGACTGTCCTGATACCGACAGGGTGCTACCGACTGAAAACACAAATTGAACGACGAGACTCTGCTGCGCGAAGATGACCTACTGGTGGTGTTCGAATAACCTTCAAGGCATTGACCAGCAACGCAAACGACAGATGGAGATTGCGCGACTTGGAAAGTGTTAGTGGATAGACATCAGACTGGGTAGTGAACGACCTCACCCACAGACGCGCCAAAGGCAAGAGAGATGGTAAGGATGCTCGACAACATGCCGAACGAGTGAAAGAATGGAATGAGCGTGGAAGACAAGGGGAAGAAGGAAAGAGCGACGTGCTCCTGTGGGTGGAATCGGACCAAGTGGACATCCTTTTTGTCGTGTTCGGAGAATAAAGGAACTTGTTGCCGCTCAACCAAGAACAATACCGACCGACAGAGAACAATAACTTCGGCTAAGACCACCGCTGTGGCTATGCAGCTGTCGTCCATTCCACAATCCAGTCTGGCGCGGTGGACACTTCGAGGGTGGGGACCCAATGACAACAGGATTAACAAATCCTAATGGACTAAAAATTTGGAAAGACCTTTCTACATACGTGTACATGACAATGGGGATGCTGATGTGCCGAAAAAAAACCATGACCTTACAATACAACAATACGAAAACATGGTCCATGCGAAGCGGAAATGAGAAAGCCTGACAAGCAGTTTCACCGCAGCCACGAAGTGGCGCCACAAGTCTACAGCTGATGGATATCACCTGCAAAAACGCAAACAAGTCAACGATAAGAATGCAATTTACTTAGAAGGAATGCGGAATGATCAGTGAATAAAAAGGCAATACATGTTTTCCGCAGCCAAATGCTCGGAACAGGTCTGATGGGTATCATCCTCGAAGGGTACTGTGAAGAGCGTCTACTCACTGGCATCATCATCGCAAGGTGACGGGTATTGGAGGCATAGCCGTAGGTGCAGGCCTCCATCTCAGGCTCGCCGGAGAATGTGACCCATACTCCCAATCCAATTCCTCTTCCCCATCAACCTCACTATCACTCTCATCAGCATCTTCCACGTACACGCCAACACCGACACCCTCCTCTGGCTCCAGTAGTACCTCTCTGCCTCTGTGCCGCTCTCGCATTTGGAGTTTCTTCAGCGCTGTAATCAAATCCTCTGCCAATGTTGCTGTGTTCGGTGGCACCTCCCGAATTTGCTCCCAGCCTACTGGAGGTGATCCCGGAGGCGAAATCAAGAAATTCTTTTCCTGAGGCGGAGGTCTCAAGAAATTATCGCCAGACGGCGGCGAGCGAGTCATTAATGGACTCCGGTCAGCCCGGAAGACGCGGAGAGTAGTCGGGGAACTAAAAGTCTGGTGAGGCATGAGCATGAACAAGGCGCTCCGTGCTTACCCATGGCTCGGTTGGATAATTAATGGATCACAGCTCCGTTTTGCTTGCTCTGCCGAGTCTTCGTTGTGGTAGACCACGATTATACGTGAGAAGCAGGACAATGGTGCCCAGTGGTTGATTTCGCCATAGAGAGAAAAAAAGTCGCGGAGTGCTTCTAGGATTATGGGCTGGAAAAATTCTCGAGGTACCTGGGTGATCAAAAGGGTGTTTGTTGGCTCAGGTCCCTTTATCGGCGAATGCGGTGGTGAATCGACTGAAATGATGGATATCGAAGGCATGGTGGTAAGCTCGTGTATGGATGGTCGCTGTTGTGTTCAACGAGTCCAAAGGGTGGTATCTTATACCGCTCATCTTTGCTTACGTAATGTACCCTCAATACACCGCCCTATATTTGACGAGACGCTGCGGCAGCGCACGAGTTCCTCGGCTGTGTCGCCTATCACTTTCCGGTGGTCCCTGTGTTCTTTGACACAGTCGAGAACAGAGTGCGGTGTTGGGAGGTTGTATCTTCTCCCTGGAATGTTTCGGCACTGTGGTCTGGCCATGCGGCCAGTTGCCATGTTTCATTCTGGGGCTCGGTATGTACCATCAAACGATGATCGATATGGATTTGATACAAGGATGTTACACCACACCACCATGGTATCGAAATCGTGAACTTGAAACCCTACAATTGTCGAACAGCACCCCGAAAGTCTGACCTCTAGAGACTGATCAATCAGATCCAACCCGCATCTTACTCTGTACCGCTTCGTGTTTCTCCTTGAGGGCCTGTGTCCGTTCTTCCTTGGAGGCATCGTAGGCAACAGTTACCTGATTAAATCTGTACATCTATTAACATGGGGCAGTGCAAACAAGCACTGTTGTGCTTACGGATTATCTGGGGACTTCTGGAATTGCTTGTACAAGATGTCCTGTGGGATTGATACCGTTAGTAAACCTTGACCTGACTAACAGCAGTGTAATCATGTGACTGACGTGGTACTGTTGTAGCCGCAAGCCAGGATGCTAACGAAACACAGTTAACGCCGTGCCACTAGGCCGAGGTAGGTACTTGCCTCGACTTTGAGATCTGGTAGTTCTGTTTCTTTGTAAGCTTCGAAGGCGGCCTGTCCTTACCTGAGCATCTCGGATAATGTATAAACTGCGACTGAACGAACCTTGAACCTCCGCTACGGCATAAATCACGAATGAGTATGTGTGGTGACAGATATCGATGACGAACCTCTGGATGCCTTTCGATACCAGCAGCCTGCTGGCCAACACTCGCCTTGTCCATCTTCGCGGTGACGACTTCTAGAAGATCAAGTGCGTTGTCGATTCCACTCGTTGCATAGCTTTCCACCTTCTCTGGAAGAGTATCCTTCGACTTCTCCGGTTCCTTCCCAAAGCCTCCACCTGCAGCAATTGCACCGGGCCCCGCAGGCGTGACAGCTTTTGCAGCCTTCTTGGCCCCAGCCTTGGGTGCTGTCTTGACCTGTGATGACACGGCTGCCTCTTCCTCTGCAAGCAAACGCGCGTTCTCAGCTTTTCGCGCCAAGTCCTCGCGGCGCTTCACCTCCCGTTCCTCCTTTGTCTTGTTTGATTTGGAACCTTGAGTCCAATTCTCAGCTTCCTTGCGTTCCTGAGGTCATGCAGGATTAAGCAGTTGTAGCTGAGCAGTGGTAATCAGGGTACCTTTTCAGCCGCCGCCGCCTCTTGTTTCTTGGTTTTGTTCTCCGCCTTTTTAGCGCGGCCGCTCTCTTTCTTTGCGTTATCGCCTTTAGGAGCCATGATGTACTATAGCTTCAAAGGCCGTGTGGCAGGTTATGGAATGAGGCAAAGAGCTGTGGGGATGACTCAGATCCATGTAATCTAATCTGGGTCACACCGTCACAGCTTCCGATCGTACATAAAGTTCCAATGCTGTTCGTTCTTTTCGTGCGTTCCCTTATCATCTCCTCCTCGACAGTCCGTCTAACACTGCTCACAGAGCTTCTTCATTCCTCTGAACGCTCATATTCTCTGGGTAGTCCTTCAGCCAACGCCACAGGGACATGGGTGACTCGGCCGTGAGTAAATGGGCTGCTGGTGCAAGCTGTGAGTACTACAGGAGGTTTCTCGAAACGTCTTCCTGACTTATCCATTGGATCAGACGGTCCAGTGCTATCTCAGACCGATCTCTACCTCCTCAACACTGAACTCCAATTGCACCCTATTCTCCATGGGACAGATCCCGGTTTCCACCTCATATTCAATCTCGTCACTGGTGCGATAGATTTGGTCGATACAATGAGCTGTATACTCAATTTCCGGGTCGTTCTACCAGGTTCGACGGGAGGATTCAACAACGAGGCTAGAGATCGTGATATCCCCTTCACTGCCAAGGACGAACCCGCCACACTGCCGCGTGTCACGGACCTCATTATTATCACCGAACTCAGCCCATGGTGCACAATCGTTCATAATGATCGAGGCGTCACCACAGGAGACGTCTGCGGCACGATATGGAAAGAGTCCGTTTCTCGAGCGCTTCCACCACCCATCACAGATCTGCTGACAATTTGGTTCCGTGGAACTAGGTATACCGAGAATTACATTACGGAAGCAGAATTCTCTTCTCTTCCGGCGCGATTGCAAGAACAGGTCAAACGCGTTGCTCAGAACAACCAGGCAAGCGGAGGGTGGCCCGGTGCGATGTACTATAATACCCCGCAACCCAACCGGTACAAGCGAGTTGGCAAGTGTCACGCACAGTCTGAATACCACGCATGGGTTTATGTTCCGCCTTTGCAGACTGGCTTAGAGACAAGATTTACTTTGAAGGACTGACGAAGAAGGATCATTATACCACCTCTCGTCTTGGATTCAAAGCGCCCAACATTTTCGTGATGAACCTAGCCTCGTGATTAATAATCGGAGTGCTGTGCATATATCTCATGTCTTGGTTTGTATGTCATCTACTGTGCAATCATCGTAACCCCCTCAGTTTTCACTGGCTGGTCCACACCCTATTTCACCCGCGTCCATCTACACCCGAGTCGGTCATCCCGATTCGGGACTAGACGAGATTCATAGCGTGCGCTTATTGTCGCTATTTTGTAATTATCTGCATGATCTTCCTTTGGTCGCTCATCTATGCATTAACGATCTCACCCTACAAGCCTTCCAGCGTCTGGTGTAAGAAACATGTCCGGGGCATGCAACTACAGACTAGATGATATCGCTAAGCGTCGTTCTGGTCATTCACGTCACCATCGCACTCATTCTCGAGGGACGAACTGCTTGCAATGACTCGCTCAACGACATGCTGTCAAAATCATTGGAGAAAAGATAAGGCGCGTTGCACGGATACGCATGTTTGCCTGTGTACCATCGACGATTCAGCATGAAGAGAAATTTGTCAACATTAATGAAGGTCAGGTATCCAAGTCGGAAGGCGTAGCAAGATCTACCACAACTCCATATCAAGATGGAATAAGAAGTCAGTTCCAACAGTAGAGAGATCAGCAACGTTTGCCCCTCGGTTGTGGGCTCAGGAAAGAAAGTTTAGTTTACGAAGGAAATTGCATGCGGAGCGGTGAGGTCTCACGGTCTGGGTACTCCGGCAGCACTGTATATGACCAGTGTTGCAGGAAGAGGAGCCGTCGCGAGCTTCAAGCACACTGGGCGCCGCGGCAGCGACTGCAACGAGAGCAGCGACGGGAAGAAGCGGATGTACATCTTTTGAGTGGTAGAGCGGATGAATTGAACTGTTCGAGAGGCGATGGGATGCTTTTTTGTTGATAATGAACTGTCCTGCTATTGTCTTTTTATACAACACAGGGAGCCTCTCCTCCTCTCCCTCTGCACACAGTCCGTTCACCTCGAACAAATGGCCGGTGCGAAGAGGTCGGGTACCTACCTGCTATCCCGTCACTGCAAGGCAACGACCAAAAAGAATCAGGTATATCATAAAACTTACGAGCATTGTTACTAGCTGGACAAGGACACGGACACCGCCCATCAATACTTTGACCAATAAAATTGCCTCCGATGTTGCGGGGGAACCTGGCCCCATTCTCTCTGCAGGGGCTTAGGAGGCAACATACAATGAAACACTCGCCCAGACTTCAACACCACGCTCGCTTGAGGTTCAAGTTGAGACCTGGCGCCCGAGCGCGACTGGCTTGTCGGAGGAAGAGCGTGTCTTAACTTACATCGCAATGCAATAATGCAATAATGTCATCTTGGTGACAGGTTTCACTCTCGATGACCCTGGTAGAGAATCCAAGGCCTCAGCCTAGGTTTTCTTTCAGATGATACCGAGAAACGATCCAAAAACCTGCGATTTCACTAGATTTCGGATTGCAGGACCTCTCCTGCATACGGTTTGAGATGCGTTTACGATCCAATATAGCCCGTTTGAAGCGGCCAATAAAGATACAGACCTTGTTTGGATGCACACAACCACCACCCTCACCGCATGGTATTTCATAGCCTTCCTTATACGGCGAATGCTTCCATGCATCCTGTAGCCCGAGCGGTGAAGTACGCCCTGATTCTTCAGCAGGTTTATAAGCAATTCTCTCGGTTTGTCATGACAGCATTGGACACTCACCGAGTACGAGACGGCAACCCTTGAAGCCTGACTCCGACTCCGATGGGCCTGAGCGGAAACGGACGCCATACTAGGTTATGGTGCTTCCGACGGTTTTGTCCCGCACAACAGTTTCCCGCAGTCGAGCTCATTTGAGGCTGCGTGAGGGTTTAGCAGGATCCACAGCAAGTGCCAAGCAGCAAGGCTACTAGGCTGTGGATACACAGCCACCGATTACTTTGCCCCATCGAGTAGCAACGCCTCACGAACTCACGAGGCCATCCCAGATTCCTTCTTCCCGTCTCCCCACGTCTCCTCAAAATTTCTGTCCGATCATCTGTAACTCCACCCCACTTCCTGTGGATCTGCTGATTAGGTATATCGTTTCGTGTCTGTTTCATGCCTGGACTGACAGTGCTGCGCAAGTAGTGGGTCGTTCAGAGCCTTTTGCAGTGAACCGAACTGCCACAACCTGCATGAATCCTCTGAGAATTGACATCGAGAGTACCATCTGATCGCGGTGGCCGTCAGGGTGTGATCCGGACCATTTCAGAACCCCGAGTCGGCTACCTTCTTCCCGTTGTCGCGTCACGCCACCATTCACTTGTACGAGCCACAATCTGTTCTGTAATCAATCCCGACGTACCCTGTCTTTCCGTGTGTACCTTTCAAGCTCATGATTTCGCAACCAATTTGATCACCATACGCCACCTATTTTGCAGTGTATCGATCTGAACCACACATATATATCCTTGTATATCAAGCATGCTATACGACAACCCTTCGGGGGCCAACACCCCCTTCATTCCTCCCTTACCATCCCCCGATAGCGTAGTCCAACCTCCTCCCGTCCCCGCACTAGATCATCGGGACGCCCCATCGTGGGCCCACCCGCAAACTCCAATGAACTACCCATACTATCCCCCCACACCGTATAACACGACCCCGTTCATCCCATCAATGCCTAGCATCCATGGCACACCCGCTTCTCAAGCACGTTCCGAGCCGCCGGGTTCATACTACCCTGCGCCGTCCGCCCTCCCTGTTTCTCCCGGAATGCCACAGGCACCGTTTGGTGGGCCACAAGTAATGCCTGCTATCCAGGTTTCCGCCGACTTTACAGGATATCCAACGTCGTTGCAAGGTACGCCGTGGGCGCCGCCCCCACCGATGCCACCTCCAAACGCGATGCCCCCGATGCCCCCGATGCCCCCTCCCCAGTGGCATGGTCAGCATCCGCCAACTGCGTACAATGCTTTCAACCAACCTCTCCCTGGTACTATGTGGCCCCAAATGGTTACACCTGCTATGGGTCCTTTTACGCCAGCGGCAGCAGCGTGGCCCATGCCTCCAGGAATGTCACCACACCCGGCGTATGCTGGATATCCACCGTGGCAGCATCCGACTCAACAACCGCCGCCCATTAAAATTCCCGGAAACCCAGGAGACACAGCTCAAGCGGCGTTCCGATGGACAAACAATGCTGATCGCATGGATCTCTTTGCTGAAGGACCACACTGTACGTCGTACCCATCGCGAACATTAGTCTGGTTTGCTAATCCAGTCCGGCCGTCGTCCAGATGGACCCGTCTTGGAGCCATTCTTGGCAAAGATTGTCGGCGCTGCCATCCAACTCAACCCGCTTCTCGCGCCGCCACCCGACACGCAAGATGACTATCTCCGATGGAACATGCTCTTCCACACCAGCAACTGCTATCGGACGACAGAATCCCAGCGATCCTGGGTAAAAGGACGGAACGCGCCCGCGACACACCCGCGCGTGACCCACGTCCGCATCATCTCCCGTCCGTTCCCATGGATGATCCAGGTACGCGCACAGAACCCCAAGCTAGGCGTCACGTGTGGAGAGGTGTTGGATGCGATTTCCATGTACATGTACGGAGACGTGGCCAAGAAGGAATACGAACCCCTGCCGCCGACAAGGAAACGACAGATATGGGAGAGCTACCGGTTCAACCGATCTACGGACTCGAACGCGCCGGGGGGACGTCTCGGCGAAGGTCTCAAGCGGCTAGACTGGTTGGGTTCTGCGTCGCGATTCGGAGGGCTTGTCCCCAGCGATGCGTTTGTCAAGGAGCATTGTGGGGACGTGTTGCCGTGCACTTTTGAGCTGAAATGTCTTCCGACGTATGCGCTGACGGCGGAAGAGGTGCGCGAGCAGCAGCGTCGTCTGGAGAATCCACCGCGTCACCATAGCCATAGCCATAGCCGGAGCCGGAGCCGGCCTGCTCATAGCCGGCAGCCTTCCCCGCGATCGGTGACGGTACGCTCGACATCGGATGATGACGACGACGAGTAGGTATTGAGAATGGAGGATATTATCTCTTGATGAAGCTTGTATGGATTTGATTCACGTCATACCACAGATTATTCGTCACTTTATTCGTGCTACTGTTTTCAGTGCTGTGTTCTTTTATCACTTTTATGTTTTGTTTTGTTTTAGCATCCCACTACGGCGGCTGGGCGAAGGTTTATCTGATCAACGTGTTTTCATACGACACTCTGCGACCGTTCCGTGCATGACAAATGGTAGAAAACTGATAGAGGGGTTCACGAAAATATCCTACAAAGAAAGAACTATATAGAAGAGATTAAGGCTGAGCAGCCTACATTGTTTGAGTAAACTCGTAGTTTAAAGACGTTCACCGCGAAGGCGACGAGCAAGAGACAGATCCTTTGGTTGACTGTGCGGGGTGAACAACGAGGATAAACAAGAGGTATGTGCAACGTACATCGTGACGCGCTTCGCGTGGATGGCAGCCAAGTTGGTGTCCTCGAAGAGAGAGACGAGGTATGCTGGATGCATATCGTCAATCGTTGTCCGAGTGCATACCAATGGTCAGTCTTACCCTCACTGGCCTCTTGAAGCGCCATCACAGCCGAGGACTGGAAACGAAGGTCGGTCTGGAGATGACAATAAGGTGAGAGACATGACGACGAAAGGATCAAGGACAAACAGACCTTGAAGTCCTGAGCAATTTCTCGGACGAGCCTCTGGAAAGGCAGCTTGCGGATCAAGAGCTCGGTGGACTTTTGGTACCTTCTGATTTCACGCAGCGCGACCGTGCCCGGACGGAACCTGTGTGGCTTCTTCACACCACCTGTAGTAGGGGTCTTCTGCTGAGATCAAGTGAGTAGACGATCCAGGATAGTCTAGCGGAGTCACTTACTGTCGTTTTGACGGTACGCTTGCTGGCAAGTTGGAGTTGTTTCCTTGGTTGCTTGCCACCGGTGGTCTTGCGAGCAGTTTGCTATAATTCCGAAGTAGAGGTAAGTGTCTGGAAGAAATACATTGGGAATAACACGGGAGGGTTAACGGGATCACATGGTGACCCGTCTAATGAAGACAAGTGATTGGTTGGATCCTCGGTGCCGGAGCGCGTGACATTGTGTCACACCCCCTGTCGCGGAGCCACCATCATGTCCCCGACCGTTGACCAAGGCATCAACACCAGCACATCCATCCAGCAGTAATCTCATTCATTTCGAGAAAAGAACAAGGAAGAGAGAGTCAGCAGTGGAAGCAGTACCTTGGTGCGCGCCATCGTGTGTGTTCAACTGTTGCGAGTAATGTTTAAGAAAGAGAGATGGTTGTGGTAGAGAAAAGAGAGCAATGGAGGGAATTCCCGAGGTGGGTCCACTTAAATATACCCTCCCACTCCGCCCGCTTGTACGTTGCCTTTGTGACTCGATATTCCGCCATTTTCTTGTGGACAATGCCCCGCAGAGAACAGAGCAAAGCCACTCAATTCTGCACTGCCAAAGAGTATGAAGCGGATCAAGGTCACAGATAGTTTAGTTGTCTTGCGCAAAATCTGCATGCAACCGATCTTCCAAGATCATACCGCAAAGTAAGTCCGAACCCAATTTGAACACCGTCTAACTAAGATAGAAAACCCGTGGTCAAGTGCTTACATGGGCGTCAAATCCACACTCTTACCTGCGCCACTATCCCACAGCATCTCAGACTCAATCCTCTTCATTGACAACTTCCCTTGAGACGCCATCTTCAACATGCCTAAATCCCCTCAGGACGTCTATGCGAGACATTTGTTATCTCCTCGTGGTTATCCTTTGTGGACGCCGGAGTCAAGTCAACAACTCTTGGCCTACCGACGGGACGGTCTCAGAATCGGAGATGTCGGCGTCGTCATTCCCGAGGATGGCTGCTTCGATGTCTTTTTCAACATTTGCCTACCACAGGATCATCCTTTCCATCGAGCTACGGGCGTTCCCGACAGTTTCGAGCCTATCCAATTGAGTGATATGGACATCCGAACAGTCGTTAACGCAGAGAACCCTGGTCGCGTCCTTGCAAACTCCTCAGTGAAGAACTTTACAAGGACCGCTAGGCAAGCCGCAGACAGTTCATCGAGGTGTGTCGCTCGGTCACGAGAGGACGACATCGTCTCATGTTACTGACAATTGGCCTCCAGTACCCGACTACCTGGACTGGAGTACGAATTTACCTTGTCATCGA